>DF358010.1:95118-107693 GCA_000787875.1 Solanum virginianum
GGAACTTCGCGACCTTTCATCCAACGGCTATAATTTACTAGCCGTTGCTTTCAAAATGATGAAGAAGAAGAGAAAAAAAAAAAGAAAGGAGAAAAGCGTGGCATGTGCAGACATATATCCGATGTTTACTATACAATTTCATATACCCATTTCCCAAATTATCTCTTTTTAATCAACCCCAAGAAGAACAATCAGGTGAGAGACTTTTTCTTTCGGAAAAATCTTTGAGAAGTGTTCATGGGGTTCTTCGATTAGTAGTCTTTTTCCAGTTTCAAGATCTTTAAGGCCTGTTTCCACTCAAAGATTTGATCTTTTTCATAGTAATTGGTGTAGAGATCTGTCGAGTGTTACTCAATTTGCAGGTTGTTAATTGGGCGAAGTTCTGTTATCTAGCTTAATTCTTGATATTTTTCGTAGTTTGATTCTTATTTGTTTAATGTGTCATTCAATTTTTCAATTGGGTTTTTGTTTCCGTTCAAAGATTTGATCTTTTTCGTTTAGTAAGTGGTGTAAAGATTGATGGGTCATTCAGTTTTTGATTTTCTTTTGTCTTGTGGATTGGTGCAGTGAAGAACTGAAGATGGCTGGATCAAATGAGAACTACCCAGGAGTGATCAGGCCTTCAAATCTGCAAGGTGAGTTTTAGTTTCTTTTGTTCATGTTTTGTGTGATTGAATTAGTGTTTGTTTTGTGTTTGTTGCTTTGACTGTGATAAATCCTGATTTTATGAACTGGGAAATGTATGGTATTGTTATTTAGGGGGATTGAGGCCTGGTGTTGGAGGAAAAGTGATTGGAGGATTGGGGCAAAATAGGAGGGCACTAAGCACAATCAATAAGAATGTAATGGGAGCTCCCCCATTACCCTGTGCTGTTGTCCACAAGAGAAATGTCATTTCTGAGTATAAACTTCTTAAACCCGAGAACTCGATTCTGTTTCTAGTTTTAATCTTGATTTGTCTACTTGTTATAACTTTTCATTTCTTTCTAGAAACAAAGTCAATGCTGCTAACAAGATCCCTCCTGTTCCGATTCATCGTCCAATCACAAGGTTTGACTCTAATACTCTTGGTTGTGTAATACTAAGTAGGCGTTTGTCCTTATGAAGCTGGTTCTTATCCTAAAATTGATATTTCAGAAAGTTAGCTGCAAAAATCGCAAGCAAACAGCAGCAACCAGCAGTCGAGGTACACTGTCAATCCGCTCTTGCGTCATTTTAAAACTGAGCTGCTGTTAACATTGTATTTCCATAGGTAACAAAGCCACCAGTCCCAGTGGCACCAAGTAGAAATGAATCAGAAGACTGCATTGTTATTGATGCTGAAGATTACAAGGCCACTGGTTATTCCTCCGTGCCAATGTTTGTACAACATACAGAAGCAATGATGGAGGAAATTGATAGGATGGTAAACTTATATGATCTTATATATCTTTGTTCTGGATGTTTTTGTGGATTTCCATTTATGTTGAGTTATCTTTGATTCAGGATGAGGAAATAGAGATGGAAGATGCAGAAGATTGGTCAATTGTGGACATAGACAGTTCTGATAAAAAGAACTCACTTGCAGTTGTGGAATACATCGACGACATCTATGCTTACTATAAGAAGGCTGAGGTAGAGATGTTATCTCCACTCTCCCTACTTTTTGCTAGAGTTTTCCGTTTGTCTATAATTTGTACAATGCTCATTAGGATTATGGCCTGTTGTGGAGTTGTCATATTTTTCAACTGTTTATCTAATTCTTTTGGATATGGTCTCATCTCCACCTTTATGATCATTAAGCTATAATAGATTGCCACATTACCCGCAAAATGTAGTTTAATTCCAATAGTAGATGCAGAACATAGAATGTGGCACGCATGGTATGCTTAGGCTGTTTCTGTTGTGATGCAATTCTATGAAGAATGATTATTAATTTCAACTTTTATATGCAATCTGGAAAGAAATGAAGGTGTTTTTCTTTGTCCACCCTTTTTTTAAGCTTTTATGAGTCATTTTCAATTGCAGATCGTTAGCTGCGTCCCTCCAAACTACATGGAAAAACAATTTGATATTAATGAGAGGATGAGAGGCATCCTCATTGACTGGCTGATTGAGGTATACAGTCTGCTGTTACGCGTGTCATTTCTGAATTTTATGATGTAGAAGTTTGGGTGTCATTAACTTCCAATCATATTTAAAGGTACACTACAAGTTTGAACTGATGGAGGAGACCTTGTACTTGACTGTGAATCTCATCGATAGATTCCTAGCAGTTCAGTCGGTTATTAGGAAAAAACTTCAACTTGTTGGAATAACAGCTATGCTTCTTGCCTGCAAGTATGAAGAGGTTTCTGTACCTGTAGTTGAGGATCTAATTTTGATCTCTGACAAAGCTTACACCAGAAAAGAAGTGCTTGAAATGGTTAGTTAAATAAAAGACCAAAATCTTATATTTAATATGACATGGATCTCCGTTTTGTTCTGGCTATAGCTAAATGATTTCAACCATCCACAGGAAAAGTTGATGGTTAATACCTTACAGTTCAACATGACAGTGCCTACAGCGTATGCGTTTATGAGGCGGTTTCTTAAAGCCGCTCAGTCTGATAAGAAGGTTGGTTGAACTTCTTTGCTATGTTCCATGAGGTATAACAACATTCTGAATCACTACCTTTTGTCAATGTTAAAATCAGGTGGAGCTTGTATCTTTCTACTTGATTGAGCTATGTCTAGTTGAGTATGAAATGCTTCGATTCCCACCATCAATGCTTGCAGCTGCTGCTATCTTTACTGCACAATGCACTCTCGGTGTGTCTAAGGAGTGGAATAAAACCTGTGAGAAGCATAGCAGCTATGTCAAAGATCAGCTTTTGTAAGTATACTTATAATGAATATCTATTTATTGACAAATTAGACATAGATAGATGTTTGACTGTGTCTCCCTCATTTTCTATAACAGGGAATGCTCGAAATTAATGGTTTCTTTCCATCAGAAGGCAGCGATTGGGAAGCTTACTGGCGTGCACCGGAAGTACAGCACTTCTAAATATGGCTATGCTGCTAGATGTGAACCAGCTTCTTTTCTGTTAGAAGCATGGTTCTAAGATTGTCCAGGAGGAAATATATGAGGGAGAACAGCATGCTTGCTGTGGTATTTTAGTTGAGCAACATAAGTTGCCCCAGGCTCTGGGGGAAGGGGGTAGGGTATTTGAGTTCTTTTATTTGTTTATTTGGTCTTTCATAGTACATTGTTGTTGACATTGTTTGTATTTTGTGAAATCTGCTTTTCACACCTTATATACACATTTAAGAGTTGCAGTTTCTTCTCAGAAATACACACTTAACTAGAAGCTTGGAACTTTTTCTTGAATAACTACAGTTTCTCATGCTGAGTGTATCGAAAACATTATTTTAAATTTTACACAAGGGGGTCTTTTCCCACTTGTAAGAGATACACTTCATGTTCAAGAGATACACTTGAACATGAATGTTGTTGAAGAAAAGCTTACTAGTATGGAAGGATAAAAACACAATGCCACAATTTGAACCAATCCACTAACTACAACAAAATATAGTACGATGACTGAAAGAGAAGAGATAACCAATCGGTAACAGAAATTGAAGGACAAGATACTACTGGAAAACTACAACAACAACTAGTATGGAAGGAAAAAGAAGACAACACTGACAAAATTTGAACCAAACAACTACAGAAAAACTAGTATGGTAGGATAAAGAAGACAACACCGACAAAGATACTACATGAAAACTACTACAACTACTAGTATGGAAGGATAAAGAAGACAACATTGACAAAATTTGAATCAAACCACTACAGGAAGACTAGTATGGAAGGAGACAACACTGACAAAATTTATCCGAAAAAAATGATTCCGTTGCCGGGACTTGAACCCGGGTCTCTCGGGTGAGAGCCGAGTATCCTAACCAACTAGACTACAACGGATGTTGTGTAGGTTCTCATTGTGATCTGTTATAATTTTCTTTTTTAGCACGGACAGAAATAGATTTTAGTTTATTTGTTTCTAAATCAAGATTACTCTCATCTCTCTTACTTAATTTTTTAATGTAAAATATATTTTAGATCATAATATTATATTTGATATATCCCAGATATTTTTAATTAAAAAATCACCAAATTGGAAGGCAATACTGTAGCTCCAACCGGTTCATATACATCTAAAAAACACATTTTAGTTGATGATTGAAGGGGAAACATCCACTGAGCTGTACAGACTAGAGTTCCACTTAAGCTTGACGTGGATGATAAAGACCACTCTTTTCTTTACTAACAGAAAATCGAAATTGTACCTAGTTCTCAATCTTTAGCCCCACCTCAGATTAGCTTATATCCATGCAATTTTTTGCTAAAAGAATCAATAGCCAAATTACAAGGCTCTTTGTTCTATTCTGTCACTATCAAAATATATAATCAAAATCCCCCTATGCCAACTCATCTTTTTTTGTTTTGTTTCCCTGTTTGTGTATATAATTGCTACATGGGCCAGTTGATTTCTTTGATCTACTGATAGAGATAGCTATATATCAAGATATTATGAGGTAACAAGTTTTTAACCAACCCCACCATGGTATTTCTGTGTTTGGAAAATTTTCCGCAAAGATTAGATTTTGCCCCTTTTGGTGACCTACCCTTTTGCTGGATGGCTGAATTTTGTTACTGTTTTCTCTATTCTTGAAATATTGTGGTCATTTTTCTTCCAAGATCAGATTTTTCCTCTTTTAGGACCTATCCTTTTTGCTGGATGCTGATTTTCTCTATTCTTAAAATATTGTGGACATTTTTCTTCCAAGATTAGATTTTTTTTCGTTTTTCATAATACTCATGTGCTGGATATTGAATTTGACGTTTTTTCTTTGTTTGGTGTGATCTGGCAATGAAGATAAGAATGTGGTGCAAGTTGAGAATACGAGTTGTATAGGTTGATTATTTTTGCTTGATTTTTTGTATGGTGTCTAGAGATTTCTAGGTTATTTTCAGATGGTGACCTTCCCAACTATCTCATTAGATTTTGAGATTTTAGAAGTAGCACCTGATATATTTAGAAATTGCTATCAAGGACATCTTTTTCCTTTTCTTTTTATCTTCCTGTCAAATGTCAAAGCCCTTCCTGGATCCCATTTGATGATTCTTGCCTATCATTATCTATTGAGCAAGTTCTGTTTTTTTTTTTTTGGAATATTTTTTGTTACTATCTGTCTGAAACTATATATAGCTAAGTCTTTCTTCAATCTTTTCTTATTTTGACTATTGATCCTCTGGCTAAAAGTATGGTTCATTGCCAGCATTATAGTGAAGTGAGTAAAGAAGAATTGTTTCCTCCGGGAGAAATGATGAAGAAGAAGCAGAAGAAGTTTCTTACTGTGGCACCGTTCCAGTGTGCCTGGCCTAATGATCTGAGATTTAAAGAAGCAGGGAGGGGGTGTGTAGCTTTTGATGCTTTTGCTCATAATGATGTAACAGTCGTTTTTCGAGAGCAGGTAGGGAGCCAGCACTATCACTACAAAAGGGATAACTGTCCACACTATACTGTTATCATTGGTAGTCATAGGAACAAGAGATTGAAAATCGAGGTTGATGGGAAAACGGTGGTGGATGCTGCTGGTGTTGGTCTATGTTGTTCTTCAGCATTTCAAAGCTACTGGATTAGTATTTATGATGGATTGATTAGCATTGGCAAGGGAAGGTATCCTTTTCAGAATCTTTGCTTTCAGTGGCTTGATTCGAATCCCAATTGCACCGTTCAGTACGTTGGTCTTAGCAGTTGGGATAAACATGTTGGCTACAGGAATGTTAATGTACTACCTGTCACACCAAATCATTTATCTTTGTGGAAACATGTGGATTATGTTGAGCATGATTTAGGAGAGGCTGATTTAGAACAAGAGTTAGAAGATGGAATTGCTAATTATGAAAGTTGGGGTCTAGGAAAGTTTCTTGAGAATTGGGAGTTATCGGATATGTTTTTCATTGTTGGAAATGAAGAAAGGGTTGTTCCAGCTCATAAGTTAGTTTTAGAAGCATGTGGAGATTTTGGTCTTAGTTCAACAGTTGAAGAAGTTCACCTGCCAAACATAAGTTATTCTGTTCTTCATGCACTTCTTCAGTACATCTACACCGGACATACTCAGGTGTGTCCTAACTTTCAGGAGACTTCAATTATCATCCTTCCATTATATTGTCTGTTAAACTTTGGATAACATACCTATTGGTTATTACTTTGTTGAGTTTCAGGAAAAAGAATAGTTTTTACTATCCAAACAAAGAATTATGTTTCAGATGGAAGAATCAAAACTTGTTTCTCAGACTTTACCATGAACTCGTTTTTACAATTTGCTCGATGTGACTTTTGTTCTTAACTAAATTTTCAATTATTCTGTACCTCTTCCTATTGTCTATGTTTTTTTTAAGACTATCGACTTCAGCCAAATCTTAAATGTAACCTACCAAGCGTGTATCAGACATTAAAGCATAACACTGAAATAGGTATATATGTGTGTGTTGTGCACGTGCATGTGAATGTGTGTGTGTTTATATATATCCCCAAAGTATTGTTGACTATTAGTTTACTTGAATATTTATCTATAGTTGCTGATTCGCTGCTATATTTGAACATTCTAGATTTTGGAGTCTGAGCTCTGCTCATTGAAGTCCTTGAGCTTACAATACAAAGTGATGTCATTGGTGAAGCAATGTGAAGAGATCCTTGAGCGGATTATGTCCAATAAGGAGCTCGTTGACTCCGCTCAGGTTGTAGACATATATTATCCAAGCTGGCTCCAATGTGGCAAAACTTTCCCGTATGGGTTGCCAATTGAAAGAGAAAGGCTTCAACGGTTCCTCTCGACTGGAGAGTACAGTGATCTGGACATTTATGTTGGAGTGCATGATATTGTTTTGCGATCACATAAGGTGATCCTTGGGTCATGGAGTGCTCCTTTCACAAAGGTAATTAACATTGTCAACTTCTCTTTGATAAGTTTGCCTTACTTATTGCCTTTAGTATGAAGTAGTTGGTCAAATCCACTAGCGAAAAGTATGCTTTTCTGTCTTAAATCCTGTGAAAATTTTCTGTTACTTTCTCTCTCCATTAGTGAAGTTCCTTATTACAACATCCTGGTTCCACCATTATTAGAAGGTGTAAGGTTTTAGTTGCGCTGAATGGACCTCTGTCTTGTTTTTCAATTCTTGGACTAGACTAGGATACATTACACGTTAATCTATTCTGATGCTCAAAGTCAAAGTCAGCAATTTTGTAGCGATAACCTTTTTTATTGAGCATTGTTTGTTGTATAAATCTGAGGTGCTTAGAGAAATCATTCTCATACGAAAAGAAGATTTTAAGATCGACATGTTAATACGGCTTGCTTCAATTTCTTAATTGTAGTTGGTGCCTGGAAATAGCAGTAATAATTCAGAATCTATCATGAATCAATAGCCACACACTATGTGTGCTGGTTCTCTCTGTTTAAAGCAAAAAATCTCAGTTGTGTTAATGTTTATCTTCTTCATTGCTTTTAGAATACTGAGAACTTTTCTGAATTGGCAGATGTTTACAAATGGAATGAGGGAGAGTGTTTCTTCAATGGTCTGCTTAAAAGATGTTCCTCTTGAAGCATTCAAGATTATGCTAGAATTCATGTATAGTGGAGAACTTAATAAAGGAGCTACTGAGGGAATTAATACCTTGTTACTTCAGCTACTTTTACTAGCCGATGAGTTCGGGGTAACACTTCTTCATCAGGAGTGCTGCAAAATACTTCTGGAGTGCCTCTCAGAGGTAATCTTGTGATTCTCTCCTCTTTCCATACATACTACTTCTTTTGTTGCTAAACCTGTATCTGTCCTATGCATGTTGAAAGTGCTAAATGTCAACAACAACAACATACCCAGTGAAATCCCACAAGTGGGGTCTGGGGAGGGTAGAATGTACGCAGACCTTACCACTACCTCATAGAAGTAGAGAGACCCTACTATACCCCAAGGCCATGCATCCACCTAACCCTACCAATTAGCCTACTATGAAAGTGCTAAATGTCAGACTACAATTAAAAGAGTGGAGAAGTGATGCAGTTCGAAGTTGTGAGCGTGAGCAGAGCCGTTTTATAAAAATGAGATATAAATATTAATACTTTTCATCTATACATTATATGCAGGGATGGAGTTCTCCTATTTGAAGATGGTTCAAGAACTTTTTCTATTATGCCAAGTTTAGTGGACGAGGAAGAAGACAGTTTGGAAAAGTCTTTGGGCCGTGATCTATGACACTAACTATTGATCTTTGTTGCAGGACTCAGTATGCCCAATTCTTCAAGTGATATCATCTATTCCCTCATGTAAACTCATTGAAGAAACCTGTGAGAGGATATTCTCCATGCACTTTGATTATTGTACGACTGTAATCATCGACTTTGTCATGTTAGATGAATCAAGTTTTCGCAATATCCTTCAGGTAATCATCATTCCCTCTTTATACATGAATTATGTGAAGAATGTTTTGACTTTTTGTGCTTAAACATGTATCATCACTTGGGGGAAATATTTTGGATTATCTAGTTGGAGTAGACGTCTGCAAGGGGGAATATCTTTTGCAAACTTCACAAAGTGCAGTAAAATAGCGGGTCATATTTAATGTTTCATCCCTTGGACAGAAGAGTTCAGATGATTAGATCTTTGGAATATTCTTGATAAGGAAAAATATACGAAATTCACTTTATTTAGAGATGCACTGATAAGATTTATATGCCAGTGAATTGGCAGCATACATCTCTCACAATAAACGATTCGTTTTTCAGCATACAGATTTGACAGTGACCTCTGAAGAGAGAGTTCTCAATGCCATCTTGCTTTGGTGCTTACAAGCAAGAGATCCGTATGGATGGGAAACAGTAGATGAATTGATGGTAAATTCAACACCCGAGATGCTTTTCGGAGAGAGACTTAAGTCTTTGAATGAATTTCTGCATCTTGTGCGGTTCCCTTTACTTCCACTTGATTTGCTGAATAAGGTATATACCTTGAAATTTGGGAGTACCTCACTTCCCCGTCATTAAATTAAATATTAATGTATAATAAAGTTGGCCCTATTGATTGTTGGCTTTTGGAATCCTGCAGTTTGAACAGAGTAGTCTTCGCCAGCAGATTCCCACTTTTGACCATCTGGTATGCTGCAATCCCTTGGAGAAAATTCCATGACATGGACTAATACATTTATAATTTTTCGTATGCTTTGTCATTTTGATAGTGTTGGAGAATAACTCTATGCTATTTAACAGGTTAAAGGGGCCATAAGATTTCTGGAATTTGGGGTCACCGATTTGCAAGGAAGTCAGAGGTGAGTGTACTTGAAGGTTTCATTAAAACCACCCTGTGATCATAGTTAGATATGGTATCGCAATATCCTCGGAATAACGACCTTAGTATATTGAACGTCTAATAATTGAAGGAACTATTTATTGGTCTGATGAAGTGCTGTTATGATAATAATAGATTTCAGCATAGAAAATCAAGTTTTAAGGAGCTGCTCTACATATGCGATGGAGACAGCAATGGGGTGCTTTATTTTGCTGGCACATCATATGGGAAACACCAGTGGGTAAATCCTGTTTTGTCGAAGGTAAATCGACAGTTGCATTATGCAGTATATTCCTTTGGACTTGTTACTGTTCTCAAAAATATACAATCGTTTGCCATCTCATTTTATCATCTATTTAACATGGGTAATTCGTGTTTCAGAGAGTAACTATTACTGCTAGTAGCCCCATTTCAAGATGCACTGATCCTAAGGTGTTGGTATCAAGGAACTTCCAGGTATGAATAGGATGGCATTGAGTTAATTTGAAGGATCTTCTCCGTTTAGATTAATTGGAGAAAAAAAAGAGATGAAATACTCTTTTGTTCTGTCTCTCTCTCTCTCTCTCTCATCGATGGCATGAAGAAGACGCAGTAGGTACACAAAAGAGAGTGTTAGCTCCATACTGTGAGGGATGAAATATTTTTTTGTTCTCAGGGTTCATCTGTTGCTGGACCTCAGATGGAGGGCGGAAGAAACACTTCATGGTGGATGGTTGATATTGGTCCTGATCACCAGGTAAGATTTATTGGTTTGTGTATGGTTTCATTGTTTGTACACAATGGCCGTAGCGAAGAGAGATGAAAGAAGTTTTTGTACAATAAGACGTATGTTGTAACCTAGACAATCACTTCGTTCATGCTGATTATATGTATTTTGTAATTGTCTTGTGAAAATGAAGATTTAATATTTGATGAATCGATGCAGCTCATGTGTAACTACTACACATTAAGACAGGACGGATCAAGATCATTTATCAGACATTGGAACTTTCAGGTAAGCAGTGCACGCCATATTCACAAACTAGTATACATGTCATCTCTAGTAGATCTATGGATATACATGTTCCGACATCTCCATTTTATAGGACTGAAAACGGTGTTGAAAGTGGCGTTACAATAACAGATTTTTATGCATTGCATCTTCAGGGCTCTTTGGATGGGAAAAATTGGACAAACCTGAGAGCACATGAGAATGATCAAACTATTTGCAAGCCAGGTCAATTTGCATCATGGCCTATTACTGGTCCAAATGCATTACTTCCTTTCAGATTCTTTCGAGTTCTCATGACCGCCCCTACTACAGACGATACTAACCCGTGGAACTGTTGCATCTGTTTCTTAGAACTGTATGGCTATTTTCGTTAGCTTGGTAGCAGTCTGAACATAGTTTTTTCACACTCTTTATTTACAGTCAAAATGTTGTATGGTTTTGGTATTCCTCAATGATGTTTGTGTTGTGATATCATCTGTACTCTTGCCTGTTACTTATTTTGGGTTCGGTGGTTAAAAATGTATGTTTTTCGATCGATCTCGTCGCGCGCCGAATGGATTGTTGTTTGCAGTTTTTCGAAACTATGGTGATTTGATGGTTGATAATTGAAAGTTTTTCAATGTTTGTTTCATTAAACAGAAACTAGAAGATTTGATGAAGCAGTTGTTTGTTCACATGACGATAACTTTTTTGAAAAACATTTATTTTATATCTTCTTAATAAAGGCGAAAGGAGCGATTCAAAATTTTTAAAATTACTTGACATGATGGTCATTGAAATTTTCACTCACTTAGTAAATATTATAGTTTTTAATTATATATGTAGATCGATTTGAAGGTGATTATCACAAAATATGTGATCGACTTGACTATAAATTTCAATAGAAAAATAAATTCTCTTTCTAGCTAATTTACCGTAATTTTTATTACAACATATCTAGTGGAATTTTATAAATGGGCTTTGGGGAAAGAAAAATATACGCAGACCCACCTCATAGAGATAGAGAGATTGTTTCGAAAGACCCTCGGTCCAAATGTGAAAACATATGATAATATATATATAATACAGTGAAAATAACAAATATAAGATGAACAATAACAACACAAGATATAAAGACACGACTAATCCTATTAATCTACTATATCACAAGGTCAGACATCATCTTATCCCTATTAGCTAACCTTCTTCCCTAATGTTCGATCTCCATTTGTTTCTATATTCGATCTCCATTTGTTTCTATCTAAAGTCGTATCTTCTGTAAAATGAAATTGCGCCATATTCCGTCTAATGCATAAATATAAAAAAAATATTATTATTGACATCATAAATATATAATGGTGGTTGATAATTGAATTTTCGATTTTCAAGAAATAAATTATTATCTGTCACTA
Source organism: Solanum virginianum (assembly GCA_000787875.1). Lineage (NCBI taxonomy): Eukaryota > Viridiplantae > Streptophyta > Magnoliopsida > Solanales > Solanaceae > Solanum > Solanum virginianum. The sequence goes on from DF358010.1 coordinate 106,874, forward strand.
AACTTTAGATGGACATATATATTAAAGGGATCTGCATCATCACATGCCAAAACACTACTACACAAAATTTTGGCCGTTCATGTTTCAATCAACTTTGGAAAGTTGGGGCGAACTCGTAATTTTAAATTTATGAATTTTAATAAATCATTAATGCATATTAAATGAATTTTTTTACATGAAAAAATATTCAATAGAATTATCGAACTGTATTGAATTTGTAATCAATACTCTAGATCTGCTCAAGGTACGCTTTTACATTTGAAACTTATATTTTACATTATTTACATTCGATATGGTAAGACAAACTAAAATATTTTTGATACGTTCCACTCCAAAACTCGCCCCGAAAATGTTTTTCAATACAGTGAGATAATCACATGAACGGTGGACATTACATTTTGCCAGATGGACATTACATCAGCAAAATCATTAATGTAGAATTGACTTGTAATTGCAGTTATAGGAAAAAATGGTAACGGACGATCGATATTAAACTTTCTCATTGCAAGTTTGATTACAACTAGTTATGAAACTGTATACTTTGCCAACTTTAAGGGATTCGATGGCTCATAATTTAAAGTTTTTTTATTTCAAGATAAGATTGTTAATTATTCTGATATCGACGTAATATATATAATAACTAATAGTAATTAATATCGATATAATACGTACGATAATATATTCTATATAACTTCACAAGATATAGATAGACAAAAAAAATATTTTCGATAGCTATACTTGATATAACTTTACAAATAAAAATATAAATATATAAAAAATTATTTTTGATAATCAGTCGATATAAGTATTCATTCATTTT
>DF358009.1:3614-38137 GCA_000787875.1 Solanum virginianum
TTTCGGGCCTACTAGCCCTCGAACTAGGCAATTGGTCAACTTCCATCACAATAGATACTTTTCATGAAATAAACACATTTATACTATTCTTTCATCATCATAAACTCATTTAACTCAGATGCCAAGCATTAGGCCTTTAATAACTCAAGATACATTAACCGAACATTTTTTCAAACACTTGACGGGTGTGTAATGCTACTATAAAACTATGCAATTCAAGAGTGAAATCGTGCAAGAAAACTTGAAGTAAAACAGCCCACCAATACTTGGTAATACCATCTTGCAAAATACATTGAAACCCCTCATCAAATCCCAAGAGAGATCATGGTTCTAAAGCTTAAAACATGCATAATTTGCAAAATACATTGAAACGCCTCATCAAATCCCAAGAGAGATCATGGTTCTAATGCTTAAAACATGCATAATTATAATAGGTAAATCATCTCATGGTATAGACTTAAAAATAAGTGATCATGTATTTTTAACCAAACTTTCATAAAATTCCAATAGAGTATATGATCATAATCTCTAATGAATAATACCATAAGCAACAAAACTTGGAAGCATGTAATTTTCATAGAAATGGAAAATTAGGCTTCATGGGTGAAAGGTACCCATGAATGAAATCCACATACCTTAGACCTTGAATTTATTGAAATTGAATTATGAATGACTTGAAGTTTGGAAGTGGGTCTTGGAATCCATAGCTTGCTCTTGAGTTTTCTTGAATTTGTATTGGGGTTTTGATGGAGGCTCTGGAATTTGGGAAAAACCCATATATACCCCTACATATACAAGTTCTACGAAAATGAGTATAACTTCTTCATTTGAACTCTAAATAAGGTGAAACCAAGTGCGTTGGAAAGCTAATTCAAAGGGTGTTAATTTGGTAAGTTGTAGGACACCTAGTTATTTATGTGCTAAGAGATATGCCCCTTTAAGGTTGACCCTCCTACCGATACTTGTGCAAAACTTAGCCAACAGAAATTCCTTTGAACTTAGCTTGATATAGGGGACACACAATGGTCTTAAATGACATAATAAGCTTGAATTAGATTTGAATGAGAGCTTGAAGATTGAATGAGTTTCTTGAGATCCAGAAGTGAGTTTGGGACACTTGAATTGGGTGAAATATTTGTCTAAGTGTTTGAGAGAGTATTGGGGAATGTCTTGTATGATATGAAAGTGAAATATGGCTAAGTATAGGTATTTTCATGTATGGAATAGGCCCAAGACCAAAAGCCTTGGACTGGAACAAGAAAGCTATCCAAAAGAAATAGGCTCTTCGCGCCCCTGATGCGTCACGCCTAGGGCGTGCCTAGACACTTGAAATCGCTCACTTTAAAATTTTTAATTTTGATACGATTGCTTTAAAATTGGGGTTAGACCCTTTTTCCACTCAATGTTGCCCCCCGAGTAAGAATATGAAGTCAAATTTTTGATATCACACACGGATTTTAAGATATATGAAAATTATGATTTCGGGCACTTCCTAGGCACAGTTTCAGGCACTTTCTAGGGTCCTTTCAACTTAACATAGTGAAGATGGGACCTCAACCAACATACATAGACCAAGAGAGCTATTACTTAGAATTTTGATGTACACCCTACACCAAAAAAGGGTGATCTACTTGCCAAAGGTGTCTACTCCTCCGTACAAGCCTCCCATTTTAGAGAATTATCCTACTTTATAGGCCTCCCATTTCAGTAAGGATTTTTCATGAACATGACATAATCATCCCCAAAGGGGCATAAACATGAACCTATGTTTGGCACATAGTTATGGGACTTGACAAATGGACCCCTGGGGATAATCTCCCTCACACAAGTTTGCTTGGCAATAAATTATCATCCCACTAGAATATGTATATATATACATGCTTTTAGAAAGGAGGATAGTCTTTTCAAATCTTCATTATGCCTACTTAGTCTTAAAAGCCAAACATACTTCATGATCATGCACAATTGGGCTAAAAAGCCAAATCATACTTCAATTTGTACTTTCATGTATAGGAATAACTCATTCATACTTGTACATGTTGGTGTAAACATCCACTATTGCTCAAAGAGCCATATCATAGATATTATGTGATCATATGTTATGTCATAACTATACTTTACTTAAAATCATATTCATCAACATAATTGGATCTTAACCCATTTTATAAACTTAAAGAATAATCAATGTTCATGCATGCATATGTCATGAATGATAAGAGGATAGCATGGGTACAAAGAGTGCATAATTAAATCATAATAATATAGTGAAATCATAGTAGATTCATGAAGAAATCATCAATTAAAGCATTCATGAAACTAACCATACCTAAGTTCAACATTTAAAGAAACATGCATATTCAAACCTTCATAATACAATGCAATTTAATATAGTAGGTCTTAAATCACTTTGAAAAAATTAATTATATACAGCTCACATCCCAATTTAATCAAATCAACACTAATTTAAAAGACTCATATTCAAAGTAAGCTTAAATTAATAAATTAAGGAGTAAGAAGTTTTTGGGGTCTTCATGGTTGAAAGGGACCATGACTCAATTCCACATACCTTAGATAACTTAGAAGAATAGAAAAAAAATTGATTTGAGAAGAAGGCCCTCCTTGAATTTTCAAGTTGAATCTTCAATGTCACACTTGAGAGGAGTTCTTAGAAGAGAGATTTATAGTGTTCTAAGGGTAATGAATGAATATAAATTTTCAAGTTGAATCTTCAATGTCACACTTGAGAGGAGTTCTTAGAAGAGAGATTTATAGTGTTCTAAGTGTAATGAATGAATATAAATGAGAATGAAGGAGTATACGCCTTTTTAGGGGTTTAGGGTAGGTTAGAAAGTCACAAATGACCATTAGAAATCACCAATTCACAAGAAAGCCATTAATGAAATGAGCACTAAAAAGTGCCTAGGTGACTTGTGAAAGAGCACAATGGATATTTCCACAGGACCACGGGCTGCACAAGGGTCTGTGGTAAAGGTCTGCAGACACTTAGCAAAATTTCAGACTAAGGATATTTCCACTAAAGGTTTCACGATTCGTACAAAGCTCCACTATCCGTACAAGCTCTAGTACAAAGATCCAAGTTCTGAGATAGTGATTTGATACTTAGAAAATTTCCAGACTAACACTATCACATGTTATCATCACAAGCCGTAGTGGGTTGTACAATATGTTCAAGGGTCTGTGGTCGATGCCATAACCACACAGTGGCTTTCAAGCCAAGGCACCTACCACGAGCCACTTTCATGCCCACTGGTGAGCACTACGAGCCATGAAGTGCTTATTGGAGGCCACTTGGTTTTAAACTCCACTATAAGCCAAAATACAACCTACAAAAGGCCAAGGGCTACCATAGGTAGCCTCCATAGCTCGTTGACCTCTCCACGGCTCGTGGAGGTGACCATGGAGTGTCACCCTTGTCAAAAAGCTCTTGGGAACCTTGATTTTAAGCATTGTGAAAATCTCATGAGATCTGGATACTTATATCTAGCTAATGAAATTTCTTCAAAATACTATTGACATTGGGTATATATATTCAATCTTTCTTGAGAAGAAAGTTTGAGGATTTCTCGCATATTGAGTGTTCTTGATGAGGCTCTTGAGTAGTAAACTAGGAAGATTATAGTTGTTTTTTCTTTATTGAGTACTTACATCTTGTAAATTGATTCATATTCTATAAGGGGATCCGATAACCAGCAAGCTTTTGATCTTCATTATTGAGTTATAGCTAGAGTTAGCTATGGTGAGTTGTTGAAGTCTAAGTTGGCTAAAGTTAGTTGACTTAGTATGTGTTTGAGTAGCTACTTTATCTTGAACCTTCGGTAGAGTTATCATAGTAAACGGTAAGGAGTTTAGAGTTAAATCCCTTGACTACAAGAGTTTGTAATCACACACTTTGCTTCTTTGATGAAAATGGATTTGAGATGAAATCTTATGAGTGTAGGTCATGGTTTATCTCCCCTTGAGCAGAAGGGTTTCAACATAAAACTGCTTGTGTGATTTCATTCTGCTTCCATACTATTTTTAACTATTTTATCGATCGTTGTTGTGTTAAGGGACTTGGTCCTTAGACATTTTGTGGACGCATATATTTCATCAATTACTATCAGAGTAAGGACTCTATAAAAGGTTAACACCTAGAGGGGATCGTAAAGAAGAAATGGTAGCTCTACTGAATCTAGAAGATGGCTAGTCATCTACCAGACCTCCTCACTTTAATGGATAATTTCATAGTTAGTGGAAGACTCGTGCACATGATTTTCTCATGGCGAAAGATAGTGAGCTATGGGATGGTATGCTTGATGGTCCTCATGTTCCCACCTTAGAGTAAAGACTAGAGTAATTTCTAACACTCGACAACAATACACTGATGAGGACAAAAAAATATTGAAAAGGCTTACAAAGCTAAGAAGTAGTTGGATTATGAAATGGAGGCTGAACAATACAATCGGATCTCATCTTGTGACTTAGCAAAGGAGATTTCAGATTGCTTACATATAACTTATGAAGGTACTGAGCAAGTGAGGAGTCTAAGGTGGATATGCTAATTTTACCATAAAAGAAAGGGAATCTATTCATTATATGTATACTAGGTTCTCATCTATTATCAATGAATTTTGAGGCTTGGATGAACCCTTTCATCCTAGCAAGCAAGTTAGGAAGATCCTTACAATTTTTCCTAAGTCATGGGCCAGCAAGGTTGATGAAATTACTGACGCCAAGGACCTGAAGGTGCTAACTATGGATGTCTTAATTAGTAATTTACAAATTCATGAGTTGAATAGAAAAAATAATGCTGCTAAGAAGGATAAATCATTGACTCTAAATGTGACACAAGGTGAAGAATCTGGAAAAGATAAAGATCAGATGGCATTCCTCACTAGAAGGTTTCAAAAATTGTGAGGAAATATGGAGGTTTCAAGAAGAAGGTAAATCCTGGCAAAGCTGCTAGTGCAAATGACCTATGTCATAAATATGGAAAATTGGAGATTGTCCAATGCACAAGATGGACTGTAAAGATTTTTTCAAGGCTAGAAGCAACAAAGACAAGTTAAGGGACCAAATCTCTCACAAGAAAAGCAAAAACGTTGCAACAGACTATTGTCACGACCTTAGAACTTCCGCTAAGAATGTCGTGCGGCGCTAGTAAGTGTAAAAGCCTCTTCCTATTTAGGGAAATTTTTCATGTGGGTTAAAGGAGTCTGAGCACCTAGAGGATGCTTTCTTGATGGTTTTGAAAGAAGATGATGAGATCTTCAATGAAATGTTTACTTTCATGGCAAAATCTGATGATGATGATCAACCTAAGGAAGAAGTAACTCTATCTGATTTTAAGCAAAATCTCCACATCTTTTATATTAAGAAGTTGAGGGGAAGTTAGGTATTATTCTTATTGATTTGATTATTGGCTAACTACTGAAAAGGATGTGTTGAATAATCAATTAAATCTTGCTCAAAATGAAAAAATTGTGTTAGTTTCTCACTTATCTAAAGTGGAGAAACATGTTTAAGATATAGAGTTAGAAAATATAGCTCATCATAAAAAATTGAATGAAGAAACAAAGGTTTATCGAAAATGGAAAGAAAAGGTTAGGAACTTGCAACTTGAGATTGAAGATGGTCTAAATGATGATGAGACAAACCTGAGTATGATACTATAAAGGATTACTCAGACAGAGAGGAAAATATTTTGAGTCAAAGAAGAGTAATCCAAATCACTCAAATGGAGTTAAAGAAGAGTAGTCCAAATCACTCAAATGGACTACTACTTAAAAAGTGCTAGAAACTCAGACTCATCAAGGAGATAATAGTAAGAAAATTCTAGGGTTTGTAAAGACGGGCCTTGTTGTATACAACTCATAATGAAAATGTTAATATGTCTAATTTGTTGTTGTGCACTCATTGTAGAAAGGATGGTCATTTGAAGATTAACTGCAATAAAACATTCTGAAGATAATTTAGTAGGATAGTTTGAACAAAAGAAAAGAAGAGTGGGATTTGGTCCTAGGGTGAATTCTCAAAATAATTATAAGACAAGGAAAGTGGTGCTACCTCCCTAGACAAGAAAAATGTTAAATTACCCCTTAACTACTTATTGGGAACTCAAATTGAAATGGGTTCCTAAATTTAACAAGTGATCTCTTGTAGGTAAGTGAAGGAAGTGATAGTCAATGCTGGTATATGAATAATGGTTGCTCAAAGAATATGATTGGAGATGTTGAAAGCTTTCTTTCACTCAACACAGCTCAAGGAGTGGGTGTTTCTTTAGAAAATGGCAAAAAGGGCGACATTCTTAGTATTGAAAACATTGGGAAGTCATTAGAACACTCAATATAAAATGTCTTTTATGTGAATGGACTGAAGTTCAGTCTGTTGAGTGTATCTCATATATGTGACAAGCACAATAAAGTGAAATTTTGCGCATAAAATTGTACTGTTACCAACCTAGTTTCACAAGGAGTGATTCTTGTGGCTAAAAGGGTAAAGAATATGTATGTGGCTGATCTAGATTCTATATAGGGAAATCAACTTACATGTCTTGGTGCTCAAAGTGAGAATGCAAAACTTTGGCCCAAAAGGCTTGGTCATGTAAGTTCTTAATTGCTTAACAAACTTGCTACAATGGACCTGATTTGTGGGCTACCAAAAGTGAAGTTTGGAGAAGATAAACTTTCTACATGTAACTTCCTTTATGAAGCATGTGTCAAAGGAAAGCAGACTAGATCCTCATTCAAGCAAAAAAAGTAAGTTAGTACTACCAGATCACTAGAGTTGATTCATATTGATCTGTGCGGGCTAGTGATGATTCAAAGCAGAGGAGGAAAGAAATACATTTTGATGGTTGTAGATGATTACTCAAGGTTTAGTTAGACCATGTTTTTGAGGTCTAAGGATGAAACCTATGATGTATTTGTGATCTTTGCTAAGATGATACAGACTAATTTGAACTGTAAACTAGTAGGGATTAGGTCTAACCATAGAACTGAATTTGAAAATACAACGATGGATATATTCTGTACAAAATTGAATCCATTATAATTTCTCAGCTTCTAACTCCTTAACAAAATAGAGTGGTAGAAATGAAGAATAAAAGCTTGATGGATTTTGCCAAAACAATGTTGATAGATCTAGACTTCCCAAGAATTTTGGGCTAAAGCTGTGAATACTACCTGTCATGTGACTAATAGATGCTTGATCAGATCTATTCTAAATAAAACACCTTATGAGTTTATTAACAATAGGAAGGCTAACATGAGTTATTTGAGAGCTTTAGTTGTAAATGTTTTGTTCTCAATAATGGTAAGGAAAACCCGAGTAAGTTTGATGCAAGATGTGATTAGAGTGTATTTGTTGGATATTCAAATTCCAGCAAGGCTTATATAGTTTTCAACAAAAGGACGTAGTGTATTGAACAAAGTGTCCATGTGATCTTTGATCAGTCTAGTGAACCTGAAAGAATGAAGGATCAAGATGTAGATGAATTTGAAGAACCACTGCAGTTCCACAACGATGGTGTCAATGTTGATCAAGATGGTGAAATCAATTTAGAGTAGACTAACCTTGATTTTGATGTTTTAGGAAATGCATATGTTCCAGATAAAGGACCAGGTCCAGAACTAAATGATGTTGATGAATAAGGCATTATTGAATTGTCAAAATGTAGATGATGAAGCAATCAATTTTGAAATTGAACAAGAAAAGTAGGCTCCCAAAATATCCTTATGGAGACATGGATCTACTCATCCCTTGGATAATATCATCTTACCTTTGGACTCTAGAATTCAAACCAGATCTCAAATAAGGAATATGACTACATTTTTCAGTCTTTATATCTTCTATTTAGCCTAAAAATGTTAAGGACGCTCTACAAGATACCGATTAGATAAAAATTCCATTTAAGAAGAGTTACATTAGTTTGAAAGAAGTAAAGTATGGCACCTAGTCCCTAAGCTATATGATAGAACAATTATTAGAACCAAGTGGATCTTTAGGAACAAGCTTGATAAACATGGTGCTATTGTTCAAAACAAATCAAGGTTGGTAGTTCAAATCTATAATTAGGAAGAAGGCATTGATTATGATGAGACATTGCCTCTTGTTGCAAGAATGGAAGTAAATAGAAGTTTTATAGCTTTTGCAACATTCATGGGTTTCAAGCTCTCTCTCTTTGCGAGATCCGAAAGTGGAGAACGCATACCATTCTATGGGTACATACCTAAAGGAGGAGGTCTTTATCAAACAACTTTCTGGGCATTAAGATGTTGATTATCCTAACCATGTGCTCATATTGGACAAGGCATTATATGGCATGAAACAAGCACCTAGAACATGGTATGAGAGATTGTATAAGTTCCTATTGGAGAATAAATTCAAAAGAGGCAAAATTGACAATATATTATTTTTGAAAACAACAAGAAGGGACCTGTTCATCATATAAGTTTATGTTGATGATATCATCTTTGGTGCTACTTCTGAGTCTATATGTGGTGAATGCTCAAGCCTAATAGGGAATGAATTTAAAATGAGCATGATAGGAGAATTGATTTTCTTTTCGAATTTGCAAATTAAACAAACTCCTGAAGGAAACTCAATTAGTTAAAAAAATATGGATGCAAAGCCTATTGACACACCTGTGGGAATAAATTCCAAGATAGATGCTGATGAACCTGGTCCCCATGTTAATGAGACTATGTACAGTGGAATCATAGGATCATTACTATATTGGACTTCAAGTTGGCTAGATATTGTTTTTAGCATTGGAATGTGTGCAAGGTTCCAAGTAAATCCAAAGAAGTCCCACTTAAATGCATATAAAGAATCCTGAGATACTTGAAGAAACCATGAGACCTGATCCTATGCTATCCTACAGGTGATTCTTTTGAGCTGATGAGATTTACTGATGCTGAGTATGCTAGATATCAAGTAGATAGAAAGAACAATTCTGGAATAGCTCACTTTCTTGGATCATGTCTTGTGTCTTAAGGAACCAAGAAATGAAATTCTATTGCTCTTTGAAATGTTGAAGTTGAATATGTAGCTGCTACCTCTTGGTTTGCATAACTGCTATGGATAAAACAATAACTAAAGGATTTTGGTGTCATCACACATATCGTTCCATTATTATGTGAGAACACAAGTGCTTTGAACATGGCAAATAATCCGGCTATCACAACATGACTAAGCATATATGTATGCAATTATGCAAAATTAAAGATCAAATTAAAGATATTTTCATAAAGGACTTAACTAGGGATCAGTTTAAGAAGAATAGATTGAAGTGTGGAATGCTAAAGACAGAGTGAGTCCTTGTTTTTGAGGCAAATCAACTTTCTCTTGGTTATGATTAGAAGGGTAGGTATCCTTTTATTTATTTAATGCTTGTTATGGTAAAGTCAATCCTTATCCCTTCTTGCAGGTATACTCTCATTGTGATTTAATTAACCTAACTGAAGTAGGAAAATAAGTTTGAGCATAATGTTTGAAACTTCAGAGAAGGACCTGGTCCCTTCTCAAAAGGTTAGCATTCTTTTGTTACTTTTGATTTGCTTTTGAGAATCATAGGTATTGTTCAGTGTCAGCTGATAGCTATCCTATCTCTTTTGAAAACCTAATCATATGGTTCACTCTTTCCCAAGGGACCTAAAGCCTTTTATCTTATTCCACTTCCCCCTTTACTAAGAAGAAAGGTCGTATAGACCCCTATAAAACTCTTTTCTCTCTCAAAAGCCTTTAAAAGACCCTACATCTCTTCAGGAACCTCTTGCAAAGTTGTCTCTTAGAACATTGTCTCAACCTTCCATCACCACCTAGAAAATGCTTGATGTACTAAGTGAAGTAGAATCATCAGGGATTCCTACAAGTGAAAACACTCCCCCTGTAATCGAAACCTCAACTATTGATCCAGATAAATCCATATTTTTTCATGAAAATCTTCCTAAAACCCTCTCTTTGAAAATCCTTCTAAAAATCGTCTTATTCCAGACCTCAACACCATTCAAAATCTCATTTCTCTTGAGTCCATCCAACCAACTCTTCTTTCAGAGGATAAGGAAGTTAGTCATGAAGTTCAAATAGGTTACTCTTCTATTCTACTTTCTGATCTTGCTATAGAAGGAGATCTTCTTGAGGATAAGAAAAGAGAGTAGAATATTCTAGCTGCAAGTGAGAAAATGGTGGCACAAAGCCTATTAGATATGAAGGGATGCTTGAACACATCATTTTCTAAAGAAATAGTTAATATAGCTCAGGGTTTTGAAGTTTATCCTATTCCAAAAATTATTACTCCTCAAGGGACCTTTCTCATATTAGATTTTGTGCTAAACAAAGATAATCTTCTTATATTGGAAAGTAAAGAGAATAATAGTGCCTATATTCAGTAAAGGAAAGGAGAAGGAAACTATTGAAATATTACCAAAGAAGAGCCCATATATCACCAGAGGAACAACAAAGAAACTGATGAGTGATGCTATGAAAGAAAGAATACCTTTGTGGTACTAGAAGAGTGAGAAAGGTAAAAATTATGAAGGAACTAGTCCCCGAAGCTAATGTTGTTTATTTATCTCATGATACTAAATGGAACAAATCATGAAGTGGTGTTGCACCAGTAAACATGAGAAAGGCTAGAGTGTCTTGTGATAGGGATATTAAAGGAAAATTAAGGAACTACTGCTGAAATCTGACAAGGGACCTGGTTCAAAAAGAATGAGAGAGAAGGTTGAGATAGTATTGACAAGAGAAGGGAGGATGAAGGTGCTAAAAATAAAGGTTCTTAGTGAAAGGGTATTTGACCCCAAAGTGATGTAATGTAAGCTTGGGATGTGTGACCTAGCTAATGTAGTGGAACTACATCTTGGACTCACTAGTTTGTTTGTTATGTTCCAATTCTACATGAACCACAAGTGAAGGAATTCTACTGCAATGCAATTTTTGATTATGATGACAATTTAACAACTAAGGTTAGCGAGAGAAGGTTGCATATCAGTGAATAAAATTTGGGAGATATTTTGAGAGTGCCTTTGGAAGAGATCAGGTCTGTAGCTAGAAAGGCCTATTCCAAGCACTTTGTGGATGTCTATGGGAAAATGCATAATCTTCATACTACAGGTATTTCCAAGAAATTTCTGAATATAAGGTATCAATTATTCTTTGTATATATGAATAAAGTCACCCTTCCCAGATTGGAGAAAAGGACAGTAGCCTCTGTTACAATCTATTTGTGATGGAGAACTTGAGAATTTTTGAGGTTATAAACCTACCAACAATCATGTTGGAGCATATGTCCAAGATTTTGACTATCAAGGATGGGAAGCTTGATTTGGGGTATGGTTATTTTTTGTTGAAAGTATTTCAAAACGTTGGGATTCCTCTAGAAGCAGGAGTGAAAGGCACGGTAAAACAAACTTTCTCCTTAAGCACTCTTGTGGAATCTGAATGTGTAGAAGGCAAGTTTGTCCATTTGAGAAGGATGCCTGAATTACTAGATAAACAGGAAAAGCTGAACCAAGAGGTTGAGAATATGACTACTCATCTGAGCTCAAAAGAAGCAAAGATAGCCTTACCAAAGGCTAAGTTGTTTTAAGCTCAGATTGAAGGACTAGGTTTAGCTGAGGTGGTGGAATTAAAGGCTCAAAATACAAGTTTTTTCTACTAAAGTTGCATACTTCAAGGATAAGCTACTTAATCATCACATGGAATCAATGCCCATCTTACCCTAATTGTCCAATCTATTACCCAAAACCTCCCTACTCCTCCTAGATTTATTTCTTCTTCATTATTGCATGGTTCTCCTTTGCATATTAGTTGTAATAATTGAATGGTTATTCTATTTTGAGTAAATGCTTATTTTTGTTTTCTCTCTTGTGTTATACTTGATTCCATCAATTATGCTTATGTTTTCATTTGACTATGTCTTTACTATGCTTGTATTACACAAATTATTGGTTTACTGTTACTTCTTTTTTATGATGCCAAAAGGGGGGAAATGATATGACTTTCAAAATAAAACAAGTGTGTTGGTGTCAGGGGGAACTAATACAGCGTGTATTTGGAGAATTTGTTGATGGGGAAACAAGTATGCTGGAATGTAACGTTGGATAATGTTATCGGTCTATCATTATCAAAAAGGGAGAAAATGATATTACAAAATTTTGATGATTTAATAAACCATAGGAACAGATAAGGGACCTGATCCCATGTGTGTTGTGAACCTGAAAGCGACACTCGACAAATAGTATGCTGATAGTTTTGTTATTATTATGTGTGTTTGCCTACTCTAAATCAGTTGTCTATCCATTGAAATTGCTCGAAATAATGTTGATATTTGGTCTATATCAAGTATTTCTTGAGAAGAGTGTTTGGGGGTCTCTACACATATTGAGTGAGTGTTCTTAGTGAAGATCTTTGGTAGTACACTAGGAAGATCAGAGTTATTCTTACTTTGTGTACTTCATTGTTCTTATTAATTGCTTGTATCTTATATATAAATTCATATTCTATAAAGGGATCTAACAACCATTAAGCTTTTGATCTTCATTGTTTAGTTGTAGCAAGAGTTAGCTATAGTGAGTAGTTAAAGTCTAAGCTGACTAGAGTTAGTTGATTCAGTGAGTGGCTGAGTAGATGCTTTGTCTTGAACTTGTAGTAGAGTTATCAAAGTGAGGGGGAAGGGGTTCAAAGTTAAATCCCTTGATTACAAGAGTTTGTAATCACACACTTTGATCCTTTGCCTATAATAGAGTTGAGTTGAAGTCCTATGAGTATGGGTCACCGTTTTCTCCTCCCTTGAGCTAACGAGTTTCTACATAAAAATGTTTATGTGATATCATTTTACTTTCTTACTATTTAACTATTTTATTGCTTGATGTTCTATCAAGGGACATTCAGTGGATGCATACGTTTCATTAGAGCCTGTAATCCCTCTCTTGGATTTAGCTTGTTCTTTCCCATATGGGGTTGAGTTGAGTCCATTTCCCCATTCCTGTATAGCTTGTGATGTTACTTGTATAACCTTTGTATGTTTATTGAGCTAGAATGACTTGATTGGGGGTCCTTTGGGGTTCCAAGTAGCATTGTGACAATGACTAAGTTTAGTTTCAAGCTTTTAAAATGATTTTGATGCATGGACCATATGTTTTGACTTATGAATTTAATCTCATATTTTACTTAATTAATGGTCTTGCATCTCATGACTCATGTACCTCATTACCTCATATTTATTTTATGCATATTACTCACATAGTCAATCTATATAAAGTATTAATACATGCTTCTTTGCCCAAATTGAATCATAATATAGGGGTAGACGATCTCCCTACATCTTTTACTCGTGGCTAGAAGATGGAGTTGGTACTTTGATTGATGAGTTCTCATGCTTCAAGCGCAATCCATTGAGCTTATATTTCATTACCTTATTGAGTCTACTTTAATATTCCATTTAGTTTCGAATTGGGTGAGCTAGGAACTTGTCACCCAAGCCTAGGGCTTAGTCATAACATGGAAAATGAGGGACCTGTAGGTACCTCACCCAAGCCATCTTAGCATACTTCAAGCATTCATATGTTACCATTAACACAATGCAGAAATAAAATGGAGACAAGGGACTAAGGGTGAACATTCAACCTTTAAACAAGAGACATCCCCCATCAAACATATTGTCCAAACATACCAACCACGTATGACTTAGCGGGAGTGGTGTATGGTCTCAGTTCCCTCAAATAGAAAATATATGAAAATAAGATAGAAAGTAACAGTCTCCAAACATCAAGTTTAAAATATATAATCATCCAAAAGATCAAGGGATGAAGAAAATGGGTGAAGTCCCTAAACTAAGGGCTCACCAATACTATTAGTCTTTATCGTTGATAAGCTGGCCATGTGCTACTGGAGTTGGAATGTTTGTCCCTACATAGTGACATCATGTAGGCAAAATATGCATTAGTATATTAGAATATACTAAATAGGTGAGATGCAATGCAAACATGAAATTGTAATGCCATCATTCAAACATGTGTAAACATGATCAAGGAATAAAGCTCAATATGAAGTAAGTCAATGCATCATATGAAAAACATGTGAAGGAACGAATACATCAAATCTCACACTTTGTGGGCATGGACCATAGCCGACATATCAGACCATGTGAGCTACTATATAGAATCCAACATAACCGCTTAAATTGGCATGAGGAAACCACTTGGCGGGTGAAAGTCCATCACTTAACATGCATCCTACTTTAACTTAAATGGCCTACATGGATCTACTAGCCTAGCCTATAAGGACTTCTATGGTGGCACATAGTTAATAGGGAAAGGCGTTACTACTAGGGTCCCTTATTTAACCCCACCTTAATGCCTCATTCAGTGCTAAGTATTCTCACAGAATACTTAACTTAGAATCATAAGTAGCAATTTCATAAGAGTAGCTCAAAAACTCAAGAAACCACAAAGTGAGAATTATTATCCCCTAACATAAACATCTTTTAAGTGCAACATTAACATGCTCATATATTTTATAAGATTAATAACTTAAATCCTTTCTCTATGCCCCTATCAACATCATTATAGCATACAAAATCATTTTTGAACCAAGTGGTCTTATGCACTAGCTTTGAAAACTAATGAATCAACGGAATAATATATGAACATGGTGCAATGTGCAACTTTAAACAAGTATTAAACAACCCACACATCATTGATAAAACTCTACATATTTGAATCATAGTCATCAACTTAATATTCATGAAAAAATATGGTAAAGCATTGCATTATATTATTGGAGGCAACACAAATGAAAATAATCATAAAAACATCATTTAAACCATAAGCATGCAACCTAATAGTTTGAGGAACTTAAAGAAAAGGTAAAAGGTGGGTTAGGGGACCTTGTGGATAGAAGGTACCAATAAATCAAATTCACATACCTTTGATTAACCTTAAAAAGAAGTTAAAGAAGGAAATCCTTTGGAAGCAAAACCCTAACCTTGCCTTGAATGTATTCTTACCTTGTATGCCTTAGAGAAATTTGACAGAATTTGAGAATGAAGTTAATGAGAGGGTTTATGAGGGTTTTAGGGTCTGATATGGGGGCTAAGGAACCCTAAAATGATGTAGTTTTAAGTCTAAGGGACGTGGAATGGACAATAATTCCCTTCATTAAAACTGACGATTCATGGCACAAGACCCCAATTACGTGTCGTAGACCAAATCGTGAGTCGTGGCTGAGTCGTCTCATTCTACTTCTCTAATCTTCAGAGACTAATTTTTTAGTGATATTTCCACAAGACTAATCTACGACTAGTAGACCAATCTACGTGTCATAGAACCCCTCATGGTTTTCCCACACTTAGTCAATTTCCTAATTCTTTAGGACCCCGACCACGAGAGCAAACTACAGTCTGTAAATCCCACTATGACTTGTGTTGTTCATCATAATCCCAACTTTAAAAGCCTATATTTCCATTACCGTAGGGCTTCAATCCATGAAACCTTTCTACAGTGCATAGACCCTTTTACGAGCCATAAAAGGCCCTTATAAGTTCCTTCAACACTTAGAAAGTTTTTACCCTGTTCCCATCAATCCACGAGCCTAGGTTAAGACATGTGGAATAAGCCACGGGCCATAAAAATGGCTAGTGAATTGCCTCTGCAACTTTTTCAGCTCCATGTTTTTGGACTTTTAGCCTTCTAACCTACGGGTCCTTACAATATCTTCTACTTGGGAACATTCGTCCCACAATGTACAAAATATAGGTTCTAGGGAGTTAAGTAGGCAACTAACAACCCAACATGAATGCAAAAATGCAATTTAAACATCTTTTTATGAAAAATTCAAAACCCATACTCAAAATATGTTTCAAGACATAAACATGTAAATATGCATATGATGTGAGAAAACTAAAATGCTAGGAATTGGAGGTCATATACAAGTATAACTTAATACCTTAGGCTTGAATAGAGTGGAAATGATAGGCATAACACTCATGATGTTTGCTTCTGCTTCCCATTTTGCTCCTTCAGCTTGCTGATTCCTCCTAAGTATTTTGACAGATGCAACCTCCTTGTTTCTCAACCCCTTTACTTGCCGGTCTAGTATCTCAATCAGAACACCTTTGTAAGTCAAATTTTCATCAACGATCACATCATTCAACTAGACTATGGTGTTTAGATCACCCATGAATTTTCTCAACATTGATAAATAGAATACCGGGTGATTCATTTTATCTCTATTGACAAATCCAACTCATAATCTAGCTTGAAAACCTCTTTCATAGTCTTGCAAGCCCCTACATACCTAGGGCTCAACTTCCCTTTCTTGCCAGACCAAATAGACACCATCATAGGAGATACCTTCAATGAAGTTCGAACAGGTTGCATATAAACTAGAGCTACCCCAAGAGCTTTCAATGGTTCATCCAGTTTTTCATGTCTCAATGCTTCAAAAATGCCTAGGTGACCAATCCCATATCCCTCCTATTAAGGATGTGTAGGTTATAGAAGATCTCACCTATGAAGAGGTACCTATTGCTATTCTAGATCATCAAGTTAAGCAACTAAAGAATAAAGAAATAGTTTCAGTAAAGGTACTTTGGAGAAACTAGCAAGCAAAAGAAATAACATGGAAGGCCGAGGATGCGATGAAATCAAAATATCCTTACTTATTTGAAGCTAAAGAGGAAGTCCAACATGCAGAATTGGGACACTAATAGGTATGTGTGATTGAATATTTAGTGTGTTGTCAAATATTTGGGTAAGCAAAGGTTTAAATTTGGTTAAGCTATCAAAATTGTGCTAACATTTGAGGACAAATGTTTCTAAGGGGGGAGCATGTAACACCCCATACCTTACAATACTAGTACTATGCAAATGAAACATGATATGGCTTTTCAAATTAGCGCCAAATTTTAAAAGTGCTTGAATCTCAAATTAGAGGGGGATATGTATGTCTAACACTGAAGAGGGTCGAGTGTCAATAAGTTTTAAGTCAAATTGAGGAGATCACTACCTTAAATGGAGTAAGAGAAGTGAGGTGCTTATAAGACTTAGGAAGATAGCAGGTGAGTCACCTACTTGCTTAGCTTAAATTTGCTAGCTAAACGGACACGAGGCCAACGTCGAATTTGCCCAATTCCAATTATTAATAAAGTCCATATTAAGGGTGTTACTCTAGCCCATGTTTTAGCATCATAAATGGACTATACTTACAGCCCAAACTGAAGAATAAAAAGGTCCCAAATACATCACAACCCACTTGACTAATTGGGGCAAAACTAAGCAAGGAGAAAAGGAAAAAGTGGGCAGCCAAGGCCCAACCAATTTGAACCCAATAAGGCCCAAGTGAAAGAGAAAAAAAGCTACATCACCAAGTTAGTAAAGTAAGGCTAAAAATACCTTAGTAGGTCGGCCAAACTCCCCCTTTAAAAAGGGTTTAAAACTGCTCCCATAAGCCATTTCAACTTGAACAAAATAAATCAGATTGTTTGTAAGTTCTCTCTCAAATCTTTCTTGACTTTACAAGCTGCCACAAGAGATTTTTAGGGTTCTTAGAGAAGCCCTACACCTTGAGGGTAAAGGTAATTAAGAATACTTATGTTTTTAGTATGGTTTTCTTATGTAAAACAAGAGGCTAAGCTGATTATACCTTTACTAAAATTGTTGGATAGCATGTGTTCCAAACGTTGTTGTACATTTTTTTGTTTATTTGGAAGCTTTTCTCTTTTTGGTTGGATTGATTATGAAGGGAGGCTACTATTCTTAATGAGTATTGGTTCCATAATGATGTATAAAGGCTGCTGTACCATTTTTATAGTCTGCGAAAGTGAGGTCTTGTGCGATATCATAATTGTGCTAGTAATAGGAACTTGTGAGCTGATTGATTGAGGTCTATGGTCTCACATCCTCCACCTATTTTGAGGACTGTTTTTGAACTATTTTAGGATTGGTTTTATGTGTATATATGGTGGGGACTGTTTGGTTAAAGTTGGAATAGGTTTGGAATTGTCGACGTCAAAATGTAGACAAGGGATATAACGTTATGCCGCCTATTTATATGTTGCGTAGAATTATTATGTGTGGTGCTTTATAGGCTATTATAAGACTGTTATGGAACTAAACCAAGATTAACATGACATGTATATGATAATGTGAATTAGAAAATACGATTAGGGGCAGAAAGGTTGAAAGAATACGTTTGGGTTTATAACTATACGCTTGCTGCCTGTGTGTTATTTTTTTTATGAGATTGAGCTACCAAGATGTATCTATTGGCTACTAATACTTGTTTTATCACCTACTATGTTGTAGATAAATATTTGGAAGAAGGTAAGGTTATCTCAAGGTAATAACGAGGTCATACAGTGGGACATGTAAGACTACTTGATTTCTTATTACTTGGCATGAAATCTAGTTTCTTCCTTGGCACATAAAGGCACTTACCAACTCCGACACAACTATTAACCATGTCTCCAATCTTTCACATGTTCATATGCTTCCATATATAGTCACCTTCAAATCTACATACATACGTGGATACCAAGTTACATAAGTTCTTGTTGCTAAATAAAGTTCACAATTTGTTTCATCTCATATGCATTTTATTATTTGTGTAACGTACTCTTTTCATTATCCTATTGTCTTTTATGATTATGTACATATCACATGCTACATATATAGCCCTATAGCTCCATTATTGTGACCACCAAAAGAATCATCTCAAAGGTAATTGAAAGGTAAAATATATTGCTTATTGATGGGTGGTAACCCGAGAGATGGAAGAATCACCTAGCCAGGGTCGATCCTATGATGGGGGTAGCCCAAGGGATTAAAGAAAAAGCCTAGCCAGGGCCAATCCCGATAAAGATTTACCACTGATCATCTGGTCATTTGTATGACATATTGTGTATAGATTATACAGTAAAGGTAAAGTAATAAAAAGAACATAAAGTACATGATCCCATAGTATAACTAAATGTGGTCTCTTATACTACACCAGTACATAGTTTCATTTGGGTTATTACTTCATATACAGTATCTCCTACCTTACATATTCAGTACATTATCTCGTACTAATATCCCTTATGGGGAACTTGCATTTCATGCTACAGGTACATGTGCTAGTAGATCTCTCCTGTAGGAGTACAAGATATCCAGCTGTTGTTACCAAGCTCCAGGTAGCTTCGGAGCTTTGTGTGTCTAGAGCTATATTTTTGTATTGTATAGTTAGTAGAGGTGGGGCCTGTCCCGACCCTTATCAGATGTTTCTCCTTATCTAGAGGCTTTGTAGACTATGTAAATTAAAGTGCGGTCATGTCTCGTACTTTAGGCAACATGGCCCCAACGGCCTAGCCATATGCATTTTCTTTTGGCTTATTATTACTGTTTACTTTCTTAAAGGCATGCTGAATGTAGAAATCCCTCTTACTATATATAAAAAGCGCATAAACGCAGGTTGGTTCTCCTGAGCCTTATCGACAAAGGGTGCCAGTCCGCCTTAATGGGACTTTGGGTGTGACACTATGCCTAAATGATATTACCATGTAGGAATCAGAGCTTCCATTGATTCTCCTCCACGAGGATAGACAGATTATTCAATTTAGGTTTCGGTGAGTCCTCAAGTCCAGGGACAATATCTATCTCTCTCACACTTATATTTAGACTATATCATGTTTATTTGGATTACCTATTGTCATTATTATGAGGGTGAGTCCGGTTACTTATTTGTCCCCCGCTAAGTTCTATGTTTAGAGGTGTTATTGGACAGATATGTAATGATGCTATAAGCTTGACTCTCTTTATGTTTTACAAAATAAAGGTTTTTCCTTATTGCTTATGCCTTTATATCTATTTTTTATTATGTTTAATTGCTTCTGCGACCAAGGATGTGTAGTAATATGTTATGAGGCTGTCTTGGGGTTCCTTTGGGTTCTCCATTCGTCGTGTCATATCTAGGCCCTAGTTTGGGTTGTACCAACTTGGTATTAGAGCACGAGGTTGTTAATGGTCCTCAGCGTCCAACATATCATGTCGATTAGAGTCTTATTCATGGTTGTGAAGTGCGCCACGACTATGAGTGAGGGACTATGTGGTGTTTTAGGAAATGTTCCAGTTCTTCATGATCCATGTCATATAGTAGAGTTAGGTCCTCTAGGGCTTATTACTAATCCTTAGCCATTACATTTCAGAATATGTCTTAGGCTACTCAAACGATGACATATCAAATGCGGAGGTTCACAATACTCTATGGCTATTGGCCAAAGCGCGATGACAATCCAACTCAATCAACAAGTGCCTTGAAGACTTCAAATTGTAAGAGGAGGAGTAGTGAGGCTAAGAGGGCCCCTTTTGGGAGTATGTTCCAAAGTCCCAAAGGTGGTAGTGGTGTGGTGCCTTATGCTAGGTACCCAAGATGTGCTAGAGGCCATGATGGCCCAATCGTGAAGGGTACTAATGCTTGTAATGGCTGTGGGGAGATAGATCATAAGGTAATCGATTGCCCACATAAATGCAATAAGAGTAAAGGAGGTGATGAGCGGTTGGGAAAGCCTTGGTGCCAAAATATGGGAAAGGCCATGGTGGCCCATATTTGAAGAGATCTAATTCTTGCTTTGGTTATGGCAGATTTGGGCACAAAGTTAGTAGTTGTCCTCATGCTGAACCAAAAGATAAAGGTGAAGGTCATCAAGGTGGTGCCCCATGACCCACTAAATGTTATGCTCTTCAAGGGAGGCAATGAGGGGATGAGGTGCCTGAAGTTGCTACCCGGTATGTTCAAATTTCCTTTGGCTTTGATGTGTATGCATTGATGGACTCGGGTGCCACTATCTCTTTCAATATTCTTTCTTATTGCTAATGGGCTTCAAATGTGCCCCGAGTTGTTGTGTGAACATTTGGAGTCTACTCCTTTGTTAGTCTATTATTGTTAGAAATTTCATAGGTATTGTTTCGTGTTCATATTGGATTAGGTCTGCCTTTTGACTTGTTGGGTTTGATATGGTGGATTTTGATGCCATACTTTGGATGGATTAGTTGCATAGATATTGTTTCTCCTTTGATTATAGGGCCCGTAGAGTTAGATTCCAATTCCCTAATAAACCTATCCTTGAGTTGGGGCTTGTAAGCTGGATGTGAAGGGGTAAGTCCATTTCTTGTCTTAAGGTACAATTGATCTCAAAAGGTTGCATTTACCATCTTGTAAGAGTTGGGGGTGTTGAACCTAAGTTATTTCTATTGAGTTGTTTCCGATGATCAATGAGTTAGTGAATGTCCTTTCTGATATTTTGAATTTGGGGTGGTGTCTTTTGGTTTGACTTATGCACCAGTTATGTCTATAGGTCTCATAAATATGGCATTTAATCCCTACCTTGTTATGTTCGTGGTGGTCTCTAGTGATGAAGTATTGATTTATTTAGAGGTTGTGAACCACTTGGGGGCAGTGTTACAAATCTTGGGGAAAGAGAAGTTGTATGCTAAGTATGAGAAGTGTGAATTTTGATTAAAGAAGGTTACCTTTCTAGGTCATGTGGTGTCGAGGGATGGTATTAAGGTGGATCCTAAGGAGAAGGATGTGATTAGAAATTGGCCTAGACCTTTGACTCCTTCGGGTATTAGAAGTTTCTTAGGGATAGCGGATTACTATCGAAAGGGTTGTTGTATATTGTGATACCTCCTAGATTGGTTTGGGTTTTGTGTTGATGCAAAATGGTAAGGTGATAGCCTATGCTTCTAGGAAACTCAAAGTGCATGAAAAGAATTATCCTACTCATGATCTTGAATTGGCTGCTATGGTTTTTGCTTTGACAATTTTGTGTCATTATTTGTATGGGGTGCATGTTGATGTGTTAGGAGATGCGAGAGGATAGTGGTAGGAGATTCTCAGAGGGGTAGAGGTCCTACCCTCCCTAGACCCCACTTATGGGATTTTACTGGGTATGTTGTTGTTGTTGTTGTTGAGTATGTTCCAAAGTCCCAAAGGTGGTAGTGGTGTGGTGCCTTATGCTAGGTACCCAAGATGTGCTAGAGGCCATGATGGCCCAATCGTGAAGGGTATTTGTATGGGGTGCATGTTGATGTGTTTACTAATCATTAGAGCCTTCAATGTTCACTCAAAAGGATATTAGCTTAAGAAAAAGAAGTTGGTTAGAACTTCTTAAGGATTATGATATGAGTGTGCATTATCATTTACCTTGGTTTATGAGGTATAAGTAAAGCAAGATCTTGATCCCTCCTTGTTAGAATTGAAGGCTTTGGCAAGGTGGAGGTTTTCTCCCAAGGGGGTGATGGTGCCCTTATACCAAGGTAGGTTGTGTGTGCCTAGTGTTGATGACTCGATAAAGAGGGCTCTTGATGAGACTAATAGTAGCTATCATTCTAGCATTGGTATGGCTTCTTTTGAGACTCTATATGGTAGACTTTGTATATACCCGATTAGATGGTTTAAAGTGGGAGAAATGGCTTTGTTGGGTCCGAATCTGGTTATAGAGGCTATGGAGAAGGTGAGGTTGATTAGGGAAAGGACAAAGCAGCCCAAAGTCGTCAAGAGTACTATGCCAAGGTGAGGAGAAGGGATCTTAAATTTAAAGTTAATGATTGGGTATATTTGAAGGTTTCACCCACGAAGAGCGTGGTCCGATTTGTCAAGAGAGGGAATTGAGTTTAAGGTTAGTGAGTCCTTATAGAGTGTTGAGGAGGATTGGTAAAGGTGCATATGAATTAGAGTTGCCTATGGATATGGATATGGTTCGTCCGGTTCTTCATGCATCTAGGTTGAGAAAATGTGTTAGTGATTCAAGTGTTATAGGACTCTTTGAGGTTATGGACGTTGTGGAGGATGAATTGACTTCTGAGAAGGTCCGGTGGAGAAGTTGGGTGGATATGAGTAAATTTTGATTTGTAAGGGTGTAGTGTTCATCAAGGCCCCTTGGGAGAACTGTCAAGTTGGATGTGTCATTCGGGGAGCCGTAACGGGCATGAAAAAGCAATATCCGTACCTTTTTCATTCTATTCAAGCTTGTGATAACACACAAAGTCCTTTTCTTTTATGGTTCCAAGTCTTATGTTTCAGCCCCTATGTCATTTGAATGCATTTACATTTATGTTGGAAACTTCATGATGATTTGTTTACACTTATGTTGAGATTTAGAAAATGGTGTCTAAGTGCATTATTGCATTCTTGTTGGTGCTGATTACTTCATGATTACTCTTCTTATATACATCTCTTTGACATTTGGGGATGAATGTTCCCAAGGGGGAGATACTGAAACGACCCCAGGAGGTGGCTGAAAATGTGCCTCGGAAGTGCTCTTAATCATAATTTCTATATATCTCAAAATTGGTGTGTAATATCGAAAATCCAACTTCATATTCTTGTTTAGGGGAAATATTTGAGTGGAAAATGGGTCTAACCCCGATTTTAGAGAAACCGTATCAAAATTCAAAATTTTAAAGTGAGCGATTTCTAGTGTCCAGGCGTACCCCAGGCGCCATCCGCCAGGGGTGGGAGAGCCTATTTTTTTTTGGGTTAGTTTTCTTGTTCCAATTCAAGGCTTTTGGGTCTTGGGCCTAAGTCTTCCCATATGTGAAAATACCTATACTTAGCCATATTTCACTTTTATATCATACAAGACATTCCCCAATACTCTCTCAAACACTTAGATAAATATTTCACCCTAAATTCAAGTCCAAAAACTCTCACTTTTATATCATACAAGACATTCCCCAATATCACTCAAACACTTAGATAAATATTTCACCCAATGCAAGTGTCCCAAACTCACTTTCGAATTAAAATCATTCAAGCTTCAAGCTCTCATTAAAATCTAAAGTCAAGCTTATTTATGTCATTTAAGACCATCATGGGTCCCCTAAATAAAGCCAAGTCCAAAGGAATTTCTTTTGGCTACGGGTCCCCTACATCAAGCCAAGTTCAAAGGAATTTCTGTTGGCTAAGTTTTGCACAAGTACAAGTAGGAGGGTCAAATTTATAGGGGCATATCTCTTAGCACACAAAGAACTGGGTGGCCCATGAACTACCAAACTAAATCTCATTGAATTAGTTTTCCAATGCACTTAGTTTCACCTTATTTAGAGTTCGGATGAAGAAGTTATGCCCGGTTTCGTAGAACTAGTATCTGCAAGGGTATATACGGGTTTTTGCCAAACTCCATTTCATTAATGACATTCCATAAATTTTGTCATTTATAGTGGTCTTTGGGGGATTCCTATGCTATCTTAACACTTCCTAAAGACCTAAACCCTATTCCTAAAGATCAAATTCACTCCTCCCAATTGGAATACACTCTCAAATTCTCTCAAGAGCCTCCATCAAAAATCCCAATACAAATTCAAGAAAACTCAAGAGCAAGCTTTGGTTTCCAAGAACCACTTCCAAACTCCAAGTCTTTCACAATTCAATTTCACAAAATTCAAGGTCTAAGGTATATGGGTTAAAATTCAAGGGTACCTTTCACCCACGAAGGCAAATCTTCCATTTCTATGAAAATTATATGTTTTCAAGTTGTGCTGCTTATGGGTATTATTCATTAGAGATTATGATCATATACTATATTGGGATTTTATGAAAATTTAATTAAAAATACATGATTACTCATTTTTAAGTCTATACTATGAGATGATTGACCTATTATGATTATACATGTTTTAAGCTTTAGAATCGTGATCTCTCTTGGGATTTGATGAGGGGTTTCAATGTATATTGCATGATGATATTACTAAGTATTGGTGGGATATTTTACTTCAATTTTTCTTGCATGATTTCACTTTTAAATTGCATGGTTTTATACTAGCATTACACCCCCAAAGTGTTTGATAAAATGTCCGATTAATGTATCTTGAGTTGTTAAAGGCCTAATGCTTGACATATGAGTTAAGTGACTTTGTGATGATGAAAGGATGGTATTAATGTGTTGATTTCATGAAATTTATCTATTGTGATAGAAGTTGACCAATTTCCTAGTTCGAGGGGTAGTAGAACTGAACTACCATGTTGTGGGGTATATACCTCAATGGCCTAGCTCAGGGGTGGTAGGCTCGTGCTACCATGTTGAGGGGTATATACCTCAATTGCCTAGTTCGGGGGTAGTAGGCCCAAACTACTATGTTGAGGGGTATATACCTCAATCATCTCACTAAGGAGGTAGTAGGCCTTGGTTTATTATGATGGTCACCTTCTTCACTTGTAATATGTTCCTTATAAGCATGCTTCACTTCAAGTATCATTCGTTCATGTCATATTGTTATTATGCCATCTATTGTCTATGATATTGCATTTTGCCTATGTGCTTATGTTTTGTTGTATTGCATCCTACATACTTAGTATAATCAAATATACTAACACATACTCGATGCCGCCATGATATTACCATGTTACCAAACTCCCATTGAATCTCCTCCACTTGGCTAGATGGATTGTTTAATTTCGCTTTTGGTGAGTCCTCAAGTCTAAGGACAATATCTATCTTCTCTCATGCTTATTTTTAGACTATATCATATATATTTGGATTAGCTATTGTCATTATTATGAGGGTGAGCCTGGTTGCTTATTTGGCCTCCGCTATGTTCTATGTTTAGAGGTGTTATTGGACAAGTATGTAATGATGCTATAAGCTTGACTCTCTTTGACTCTCTTGGTGTTCTATGAAATGAAGGTTTTCCCTTATTCCCTATGCCCTTATTTTTATTTTTTATTGTGTTGAATTGCTTCCGTGAACAAGGATGTGTAATGATATGTTAAGAGGCTTGCTTAGGGTTCCTTTGGGTTCCCCATACGCTGTGTCATATCTGGCCCTAGTTTAGGTCATGACATAAGTATTATGGCATTTATGCAGCATGGATTTCATGACATATTGATATTACATTTTTTTTCCTATATACTCCTTTCTATATATGTGACCTTGTCATCTACAATGATTGCAGATTAATAAGTTCATGTGCATTTGCACTCCCACATGCTTAGTGCATTCAAATGTACTAACACATACTATTTTCCTACATAATCTAACCATGTAGGGAACAAAGACTATCATCATCCACCCCTTGATGGTTAGCTTGGACTGTGAGAGTTGCTTGTGGTGAGTTCTATCATCTAAGGACGATCCACCTTCTATCTACTTATTATGCTATTTTCAATTATGTCTTTACTTTGAGGGTGAGCCCGGGGATATGTCTGGGCCCTCGTCATATTCTATGACTTAGAGGCATTTTTGGACATCACGTATATTCTATGTACGGGCTTATATGTTTTATGGTATCTTGCTTATGGAGACTTCAATTATGGATATCTCTTGATGTTGATAATATAATGAAATGTTCATGATGAGATGTGAAAATGTGGAAAGTCCTAAGCCCCTTCGATCCCCCATAGCATGAGTCATACTTACCTGGCCCTTAGTTCTTACGTGCTATGTGCTATGTGTTATGTGAATCTATGCAAATCCTTATCCCTGTGACATCCCCATTGCGTGAGTCATACTTACCCATCCTTTAGAACTAGTGATTATTATCTAATTATAGGCTTTTGAACCGATGATATGTATGTGGATGCTATGAGGCTTGTTTGGGAACTCTCGGGTTTCCATTCACCATGTCACTCCTAGGCCCTAGGCCAGTATTATGACACTATACAGCTATTGTAGAGTAGGAAAATGCGCATAAAAAACAAAGGAACTATTAGTGTACCGTTTATTGGGTGTCACTTTTAGGTTCACAGTATACATGGGCTCATGTCCCTTATTGGTTCCCATAGTTTATTAAATCATAAAAACTTCATAATATCAAGCTCTTTACATAATATCAAACATGCCTCTAAACATAGTATAAGCGGGGGATATGGACATGTTTGTAGCTCACCCTCAAAGGTGGCAAAATGACATAGTCTTAAAATACTAATAGAAACTAAATAACATAAGGTAGAATATCATAAAGCTTGCCATCGAAGAATGAGGACTCACCATATCATCTTAAAATGAACTTCGAAGTCTAGCCATAAGCATTATGAGTAGAATGAGAACACTCTCTTATATTATAACACAATGTAGGCATAGAGTATGAATTAGTACATTGAATGTACTGAGTATGTGAGCAATGCAATGTAATTTGAACCATAATACATATGTAACCATTTCATATATATTATGATAAAAGAGTAGTAGAATCATAAGACATAAATGAGATCAATGCATAAGTATATCATAAGAATGACATGTAAAACTATCATTAGGACCATACAGATGTGGGAAGTAACCATAATCGATAATAAGACCATGCAAGCTATAACATAGAATCTTGATTTCTCCCTATACAATGGAAAAAAAGGAATTCACTATACTCTACCCCATTAGAACGAGTGTCACAAGCTGTTTGGATCCACTACCAAAACCATATTGATAAAATTAATCATATGATGGCAACATAGTTATGAGACCAAAAGCTTTGTAAAGACCCCTTGGGTCGAGCCCCCCACATCAAGCCTCATTCGATTTTAAGTCAACATAGCACGAATACATATCATAAAATCATACTTATCATAAATTCACAAGACTTGCCGTGACTTATAATTCATCATAACTTTCACAAATGAGACATATAGGAAAGTCTAGTCATGATCACCAACTCAAATCATAGAAACTTGTACATAGAGCAACTCATTTTAATATAAGTTATGCAATCTAGGTATAGGCTCTCCATCATTACGTGTCATAACAATTGAGATCCTAAATCACCTTCAAGGACCTTAGATCACTCATCTGTGGGATCCTAAATCACCTTTGAGGTCTTTAGGTCACCTTCTTCATAACATACTTGAACACTTAAATCTCATGACCATAACATGTAAAGAAGAATTAGAAATCATGTAGTTAGGATAAATTCGTGTATAATCATATAGAATAGGAACAATTAGATCAACATTAAAATAGACCCATTTGTAATTTCATGAACCCTAAGTAGACTATATGAGGATTTCCTTATAAATCATCAATATCATGCAATTAAATTATAATTTATGCTTAATTAAATAAATAAACAATAACTAAAACTCAATTTATGAAATTAAAGGAGAATTCAACTAAATCACAAAAGAGTTGTAAGCCCTTAATAGTATTGTAGATAATTCTTATAGAGGATCATTGATTTCATGTAATTATAATCAATTCAAGTCAAAAGAAATTAATTATCATAAGATAAATCACGATTCATGAAATTGAGAATATCCATATATTATACATATTTAAAATTGGAAGAAAATTTTAGAATTTGAAGGAGCTCCAAGAAAAAAGAATTCCATAGATGAAGACCCACATACCTTGGGTAAGGATTCACAAGAAACTTGAAGAAATTCTAAAAATATTGATGAACAACTTGAAAAATTCCTTGGGGTCTTCAATGGGGATTTGAGAGTTTTAGTAGAGAGAGAAATTATGGAATTGATGAATTAGGAGTGAATAAGTGATTAATTGGGGACTTGAAGTACTTAATAGGTCAGAATTTTAGTTCAAAAACTATCCAGATTCATTTACTAATGAATAGGAAAAAGTCCAACATACCCCTACATAAAACTAAAATTGGACAATAGTAGAGAGCCAGTGCATGACATGGAGGTGCTCCACAATGGTTCATTTTCTTTGGAGAAATTTGATTTGGGCAGAATTGAACTTAGGAAAAAATTGATCTGACCTGTCATAGGTCGACATTGTGGTCCTGTCACGAACCCTTTTGTCAAAATTTTTCAGAAATTTCATTTTACGATCTGTTTGACCTAAAATTCTACCGAAGCTATTTTTTTAATATTTTACCTTATTATATCATATTGCAACCTTCAAAATGCTTGGAGTATTATAACATCTCTCTCTTAGAAATATTCATCCTCGAATGAGAAGGATTAGTTTAAGTAGAGTAGAGCATATAGCTAATAATTAGCATGAATGCAATAATGCAATTTAAACATCATTTAAAAATAAAGTTCATGAGAATGCATGCATGTAATATAATGTGGGGAGATTAGCACTTTGGAGTTTGGAGTAATTGAGCATGAAGGACTAAGTATCTTAGGCCAGTATGGAACGAAATAGGTAAGGATATGGCTTCATCATATTCACCTCCGGCTCCCATGTAGCACTTTCAACTCCTTGGCTCCTCCTGAAACGCCCATTATGTGCTGCAGAATGCCCCATAATCGTAATTTCTATATATCTCAAAATTCGAGCGTGATTTCAAAAATTCAACTTCACATTTTTGATCAAGGGGAAAAATTGAGTGGAAAATGGGTATATTCTAGATTTTAGAAGACACATAGCAAAAAATAATTTTCACTAATTTTTGAATTTCAGTGTTTGTTTGCGCCCAGGCCACAACGCACCTAGGGCATGGACTAGTGTAAATCATTCTCTACGACTGTGAGAGTTGCTTGTGGTGAGTTGAACAGTGTCAAATATTCCCCAATTTTCGTATTTCATCCAAGAGCATTGGGGATATAACCCCATGCCCATTTAAACATGAAATCTCCCATATTTAGCCATTTTTCAATTCTATAACTCATAAAACCCTCTCTAAAACCGCTCCAAGACTTCATCGAATCTCTCACTCAAAATCAAGGATTTCAAGCACAATTTTGAAGCTCAAGAACTCATCTCAGGATTCAAGTATCCTTCAATCTTATTTCAAGAAAATCCAAGTTTGAGGTATGTGGGCCTTTATCTATGGTCCTTTCACCCATGGAGTTCGGCCCTTTCTTTTTATAAAAATTACATGATTTTAAGTTGTATTACTTATGGTATCTCTTATTATGAAATACGAACATAAATATTGTTGGTGTTTTATCAAGTATTGATTGATTATGCATGAATATTTATTTCAAGCTTATTCCATGAATTGATTTTTATCTATTAAGACTATGCATGATTTGAGCTATGAAACTATGGATTATTATGAGCTTTTGTGATGGATTTCAAGATATCCTAAATGAGGGTTTTACTACAATATTGGTGGGTTAATTTGCATTGAGTTTACCCTTCTTGTTTTACTCTTGAGTTGCATGATTTTGAACAAGCATCATGAACCCACTATGTGTTTGATAAAATTACATGACAAGAATTCTCAAGTTGTTAATGAACTATTACATGATTTACAAGTCAAGTGATTTCATGATGATAAAAGGACTTTCAAGCATATATTGAATTTATGAAAAGTATCTGTGATTTTATAAGTAAAAAGTTCAGCCCTATTTTAAGATTTTTACCTTTTGTGAGCCATTCATGTTAAAGCAAGGGTTCATGCGTGATTATATTCTTTCTTTCTCTTGGACGAGCATAATGTTCTAAGCCCATTGTTTATGACCTCCTAATAAGAGTATCTATTCTCATGATCAAGTTAGGCTCACTAGTAGAGGTCAAAGATGTTTAAGAGTTACTTATGTCATGTTGTCATGTTTCTTACTAGTTATTAAAGTTATGATTAATTCAAGTATTCCATGGGATTAGACTTAGCACCGATTGAGGTTTAAGATGGGGGTTCGACTCAAGGGGTCCTTATATAAAGTCTTTTGGCTTTAAACTATGTGCCACCATAGGAATATTTATTACCCTTGCTATACTAGTGGATCCATCTAGTGCTCATTATCATGTTTATCATGCTTGTTTGCCTTGGCAAGTAGACTACATTTCACCGGGGGGTGTCATGCTCGATCACCTGTACCGAGGGGGTGTCAAGCCTTGGATTCCACATTGTAGCTGGTTGGTCTATGTCGATTGAGGTCTTTTCCCACATATGCATGATATATTATGCAAGCTAAATGTTTTACAGGCATGTTTAATGCAAGCATGTTTAATATAAGCATTGATCATGCATGTCATATTGAGATTATATATCCATTGATTATGATTATACATTTTGAATATATTGTCTTATGTATTTGCTGCATTGCATCTTGCATACATGATGCATCCAAACGTTCTAATGCATGCTCTATGCTTACATGATATCCCTATGGAGGACCACAGTTTCTCTTGATCATTCTTCTCCACATGGCTAGTTTGTTTCCGTGAGAAAGACTTTGGTGAGTCCTCAATTTCGAGGACAATATCTACTTATTTCCTGCTATGTTGAGACTTATTCCTTATGTTGAATACTTGTTATTATGAGGGTGAGCCCGGGGAATTTCTTAGCCCTCCGCTTCATTCTAAAGTAGAGGTATTGGTGGATACTAAGTTTGTATATGCTTTTAAGCTTGACTCTTTTTATGTTTCTATGTTTATGAAAGATTTGCCTTCATCCTGTATCCTTTTTTATACTTGACTCTTGATGATGCTTATTTTATTTCTGCAACCAAGGATGTTTGTATGTTATGGTTAAGAGGCTTGTTTGGGTTGTCCTCGGACTTCTCATTTGCCGTGTAATATCTAGGCCCTAGGCTTGGATCGTGACAAGCTTGGTATCAGAGCACTAGGTCGTTAATGGTCCTCACAATCTTACACACCGCATCAATTAGATTCTTATTCATGGTTGTGAAGCGCGCCACAACTATGAATGGGAGGCTATGAGGCATTTTAGGAAATGTTTCAGTTCTTCATGATCTATGTCATGTAGTAGAGCAAAGTCCCCTAAGGCTTATTACTGATTCCTAACCATTACATTTTTGAATATGTCTCAAGCTATTCAAAATGGTGAATGGGACGATAACCATCTCTCTCTTAAGGGTCAACTTCCCAATGGTGACATATCGAATGTGGAGGTTTATAGTACTCTATGACTATTGGCTAAGGTTTTTTCCGCTCAAATCAATCAACAAGTGGGTGCCCCCGAGACTTCAAAGGACAAGAGAAGGGAGAGGAAGGCTAAGAGGGCTTGAGTTGATGGTGCTTTACCTTTTACTAGTCTACTGGTTCCTAAGTACAAAAGAAAAGGACTCCTTTTTCCATTTGTCAAGGGTGTGGCAAGAAGCATCAAGGAATGTTTTTGGTGGGCACTAATGGTTGTTTCAAGTGTGGCGGTGTTGGGCATAAAATGAGAGATTACACGGTGGCCTCAAATTCAATTTGAAGGTTGCAATGGTAGGGTTAGTTTTCCAAGGTGCCCAATATTTGGAAGGAATCATAATGGAAGGTGCTTGAGGTAATTGATATGGGTATGGCAAGATTAGCCACAAGATTATTAATATATTGTGCATATGCTCAAAGGAAGGGCAAGGGTGTTGGTATTCAAGCTTCTCCTACTAGTCACAAGTGTGGAAGGTACCATTCGGGGGATTGTTTGGCCGATTCGAGTGCTTGTTTTGGGTGTGGCACAAAGGATCATAAGATGAGGCATTATCCATAGATTACTACAAATTATAAGGATGGTCGTCGATGTTCCCAACCATACCCCTTTAGGGGTCACTAGACTTGGCTTGGTATTTCACCGGTATGTTAAAGATTTATGATTATGATGTGTATGCTTTATTAGATCCGAGTGGCACTCTTTCTTTCATTACTCCTTTGTTTCCAAAGAGCTTCGTGTGTGTCCCAAATTGTTATGTGAAACTTATAAAGTATCTACCCCCGTTGGTGAGTCTATTATTGTTAAAAGAGTCTATAGAAATTATCCCATGTCTATATTGCATAAGGTCTTTCCTTTTGATTTTATTGAACTTGACGTGGTGGATTTTGATATTATTCTTGAGATGGATTGGTTACATGCATATTATGCTTCCATTGATTGTAGGACTCGTAGAGTAAGATTCCAATTCTCTAATGAGCCCATCCTTTAGTGAGAAAGTCATGATGTGGTAGTCAAGAGTAGGTTTATTTCTTATCTTAGAGCCCAAAAGTTGATCTCTAAGGGTTTCATAAGGCCTAGCAAGTCACCTTGGAGTGCATCGGTATTGTTTATAAAGAAAAAAATGGTTCTCTTAGAATGTGCATTGATAACCAGTAGCTCAATAGAGTCACTATAATGAACAAGTATCCTCTACCAAGGATTGATGGCCATTTTGATCAACTACAAGGGTTCTATTCACTTTTCTAAGATTGATCTTCAGTCCGATTACCACTAAGTGAAGGTGAGGGAGTGTGATATTCCCAAGAAGACTTTTCGAACTAGGAATGAGCATTTTGAATGTGTGGTAATGTCTTTTGGCTTGACTAATGCACCAAAAATTTATAGATCTTATAAATAGGATCTTTAAACCCTACCTTGATATATTTGTGATAGTCTTTATTGATGATAGATTGATTTATTCACGGAGTGAAGAAGAGCATGTGAATTATTTGAGGGTGGTGTTGCAAATCTTGAGGGGTGAGAGGTTGTTTGCTAAATATGAAAAGTGTGAATCATGGTTGAAAGAGGTTGTATTTCTAGGGCATGTGATGTCGGGTGATGGCATTAAGATGGATACTAAGAAGACGGAGATGATAAGAAATTGACCTAGGCCCTTGACTCCGACGAGTATTAGGAGTTTCTTGGGTTTGGTGGGTTACTACTGGAGGTTTATGAATTGGTTCTCCTCTATTGCTTCCCCTATGACAATGTTGACTTAAAAGAAGGCAAAATTTGTTTGGATCAATGAATGTGAAAAGAGTTTTCAAACCTTGAAAGACAAGTTTATCTTTGCTCCTATTTTGGCCTTACCAAAAGGGTTAGATGGGTTTGTCGTTTATTGTGATGCTTCAAGGATTGGTTTAGGGTATGTGTTGAAAAATGGCAAGGTTATAGCATATGCTTCTAGGCAACTTAAGGTGCATGAGAGAAATTATCCCACCCATAATCTCAAATTGGTGGTTGTGGTGTTTGCTTTGAAAATTTGGCATCATTATTTGTATGGGGTTCATGTTGATGTGTTTACCGACCACAAGAGTCTCCAATATGTGTTCTTACAAAAGATCTTAACTTGAGGCAAAGAAGGTGGTTAGAACTCCTTAAGGATTATGACATGAGTGTGCACTATCATCTCGACAAAGCTAATATTGTGGCCGATGTTCTAGGTAGAGTGTCCACGGGTAGCCTAGCTCATTTTGATGTTGCTAATAAGGAAGTGGCTAGAGAAGTTCCTCAGTTGGCTATGTTGGGGGTTAGGTGGAATGAAGTTTAAAATGGTGGTGTAGTGTTATTGATGGTTCCAATTTTCTTTGATTGAGGAAGTCAAGTAAAAATAAGATCTTGACCCCGCCTTGCTAGAATTGAATGCCTTGCTAGAATTGAATGCCTTGGTAAAGGATGGTAAAGTGGAAGTTTTCTCCCAAGGGGGATATGTTGCCCTTAGGTACCAAGGTAGGTTATGTGAGCTTAATGTTGATGGGTTGAGGGATGTGATTTTGAAGGAGGCACCTGACTCCGCCTATTCGATTCTTCCCAATTTTTACAATTGCATAGTGACTTGAGGGAGTTGCATTGGTGGGTGGTTTGATATGGGGGAGATGGCTTTGTTAAGCCTAAATTTCATTGTTGAAGCTTTGGAGAAAGTGAAGTTGATAAAAGAGAAGTTAAAAATGGCCCAAAGTAGACAAAAGTCCTAATCCGATGTTAGAAGAGGAG
>DF358009.1:44432-60901 GCA_000787875.1 Solanum virginianum
GGAGAAATTGTATGCTAAATATGACAAGTGTGAATTTTGGTTGAAGAAAGTTGCATTCTTGGG
The DNA here is from genome assembly GCA_000787875.1 of Solanum virginianum. Taxonomy (NCBI): domain Eukaryota; kingdom Viridiplantae; phylum Streptophyta; class Magnoliopsida; order Solanales; family Solanaceae; genus Solanum; species Solanum virginianum. The sequence continues at coordinate 44,496 of DF358009.1, forward strand.
TCATGTGGTGTCGGGGGATGATATAAAAGTGGATCTTAAGAAAACCGATGTGATTAGGAATTGACCTTGACTATTCACCCTGTAGATATTAGGAGCTTATTAGGCCTTGCGGGTTACTGTAGAAGATTTGTGAATGGGTTCTCCTCCATTGCTTTTCATATGACAATATTGACTCAAAAGAAGGTTAAGTTTGTGTAGACCGATGAATGTGAGAGAAGCTTCCAAATATTGAAGGATATACTTTTGTCCGCTCTTATATTATCACTACCGAATGGGCTTGAGGTTTTTTTGTGTATTCTAATGTATCTAGAGTTAGTTTGGGTTGTGTCCTAATGCAAAATGGTAAGGTCATAGCCTATGCTTCTAGGCATCGCAAAGTGCATGAAAGGAATTACCCTACCCATGATCTTGAATTGGCCACCGTGGTGTTTGCATTAAAGATTTGGCATCATTATTTGTATCGTAATTTTCATATATCGCAAAATTCGTGCGCGTGTGTTTACCGATCATAAGAGCCTCCAATATGTCTTCACTCAAAAAGATCTCAACATAAGACAAAGAAGGTGACTGGAACTTCTCAAAGATTATGTCATGAGTGTGCATTATCATCCGGGTAAGGAATTATGGTGGCGGATGCCTTGAGTCGGGTGTCTATGGGTAGCCTAGCTCATGTTGATGGTGGAGATAGGGAAACAGCTTGAGAGGTGCATAGATTGGCTAGATTGGGGGTTTGGTTGGAAGAATTGGATAATGGTATTGTTGTTGTTGATGGTTCCAAATCTTCCTTGGTTGATGAGGTGATAGTGAAACAAGATCTTAACTCCTCCTTGATTGAATTGACGACCTTGGTGAAAAAGAGCAAAGTAAAGGTTTTCTCCCAAGGGGGAGATGGTTCCCTTAGGTACCGAGGTAGGTTGTGTGTGCCTTGTGTTGATGGTTTGAGGGGAAAATTCTTGATGAGGCCCATAATTCTTCTTACTCTATCCACCCTGGTTCCACCAAAATGTATAGAGACTTGAGAGATGTGTATTGGTGGGGAGGTATGAAGAGGGATATTGCAAAATTCATTTCCAATTGCCATAGTTGTCAATAAGTCAAAGCCAAACATCAAAGGCCGAGTGACCTAACCCAAGATATAGAGATTCCTACTTGGAAGTGGTAGGTGATTAATATGGATTTTGTGGTTGGGTTACCAAAGACTAGTAAAGGTTTTGATTCCGTATGGGTGGTGGTTGATAGGATGACAAAATTGGGTCACTTTCTACCGGTTAAGACCACATATGGGGCTCAAGAGTATGCAAGGTTGTACATCCATGAGATAGTGAGGTTACATGGGGTTCCTCTCTCCATCATATTGGATCATGGTTCACATTTCACTTCACACTTTTCTAGGTCTCTTCAAAGGGGTCTTGGCATAAAAGTTCATCTTAGTATGATCTTCCACTCTCAAACAGATGGTCAAGTCGAAAGAATAGTTCAAACACTTGAAGATATGCTTAAGGCATGTGTATTGGACTTCAGGGGTAGTTGGGATGACTATCTTTCTTTGATTGAATTCACATACAACAATAGCTATCACTCTAGCATCAGTATGGCTCCTTTTGAAGCTCTTTATGAGAGACGTTGTAGATCGCTGGTTGGTTGGTTTGAGGTTGGAGAGGTAGCTTTATTGGGATCAAATCTGGTTATAGAGTCTCTTGTGAAGGTTAGAATGATTAGGGAAAGGTTGAGAATAGCCCAAAGTCGTAAAAAATCCTATGCCGATGTAAGAATGAGAGACCTAGAATTCCAAGTGGGTGATTGGGTCTATTTGAAGGTTTCTCCAGTGAAAGTTGTGGTCCATTTTTGTAAGAAGGGGAAGTTGAGTCCAAGGTACATTTTTCCTTATGAGGTGATATAGAGGGTTGGCAAGATAGCTTATGAGTTGAAGTTGCCTAGTGAAATGAATCTGGTTCATCCGGTGTTCCATGTCTCTATATTGGGAAAATATGTTGGTGATCCTAATGCCATTATGCCTCTTGATGTTTGGGTGTTATGGGGGATGACTTGACCTATGGTTGAGAAATTATGTTGGTGATCCTAATGCTATTGTGCCTCTTGATGTTGTCGGTGTTATTGAGAATAACTTGACTTATGAGGAGGTTCAGGTTCAAGTTCAGATCTTAGATAGGCAAGTCAAGAGATTGAAGAACAAGGAGGTAGCATCCGTTAAGGTCCTTTGGAGGAACCAACAAATTGATAGTGCTACTTGGGAGGCCGAAGCGAACATGCAAAAATGGTATCCTTATCTTTTCCACTCCACTCAAGCCTAAGGTACAAATTCTAAGTCCCTTATATGACTTTAAGTCTTATATTTCAGCCCCTATGTCATTTATATGCATTCATGTTTAAATTGGCAAATTATGATGATTTTACACGTATGTTGAGATTTTGAAAATGGTGTTTTAAATGTTATGTTGCATTCTTCTTAGGGCTTATTTGTTTACGATCATTCTTGTCTTGTATGTTTCTTTTACATTTGGGAACGAATGTTTCCAAGGGGGAGATATTAAAACGACCCCGAAAAGTGCACGAAAATATGCCTCAGAATGCCCAGAATTTTAAATTCCATATATCTCAAAGTTCGTTTATTATTTTGAAAATCCGACTCCATCTCTATATTTCATGGTTTTATACTAGCATTACACATCCTCTAAGTGTTTGACAAAATATCCGAATGTGGTTTCTTGAGGAGTTGAAGATCCAAAGCATGAGATATGATATGATTGAATATATGATGACGAAATGAGCTTATGTACATGTTATACTCTATATAAAATGTTGCATTAGACCATGCCCAATTTGGGGGGGTTTAACAACTCAGATAATCGAGATGGGGGTTTGTACTCATCAATCGACGGAAGAGTTTGTACTTCTCCACCTAGGTGATGGGGCAGCATTATCACTAACTAAGGTGGGACCGAGGGAAGGGTTCATACTTCTCTACCTAGGTGATGAGGCGGCATCATCACCAACCGAGGGAAGGGTTTGTACTTCTCCAACTAGGTGATGGGCGACATTATCAACAACCGAGTGAAGGATTAGTACTTCACCACCTAAGTGATGGGGCAATATCATCATTAACCTAACAAAGGGTTGTGTTTGGGAAATCTAGCATAGTCTATTCTACACATATGATATCCTATATAAGCATGAATTACTTAAGCATGTTTAACTTATGCATTGATCATACATGTCATATTGTTATATTATGCCTATTACTTATGGTTATACATTTTGATTATGAAGTCTATCTCTTGTTGCATTGCATCCTACATACTTAGTACATTTAAACGTACTAATGCATACTCTTGGCTACATGATATCACCATGTAGGAATCGGAGTCCAAGTTGATCATCCTCCTCCACGTGGCTAATTCGGTGCTATTCAAGCTACTTGGTGAGTCCTTAGTCTATGTTCTCTTGTTATGTATTAAGACACTCTTCTTATGTTCAATTTGACAATGAGGGTGAGCTCGGTTGCTTTGTCTTGGCCCTCGCTTTTATCTATGTAGTAGAGGTGATTGTTGGACATGTTATGTATCTATGATATGAGTTTGACTCTTGTCTCTTGACTATGATATTGTGCAAGCTTTTCCCTTAGGCCCTATTCTTGTTCTTTAATGTTTTTATATGCTTCCACGATTAATGATGTGTAAAGACAGGTTAAGAGGCTTGTTTGGGGTTACTTTGGATTCCCCATTCACCCAGTCAGGTCCAGGCCCTACGCTTAGGTCGTGATACTTAGGGCGGCCAAGACGGTGGAGTTTATGAATTTAAAACAAGGGTCTATGAGTGTGAGGGAGTACACCCTCAAGTTTAATCAACTTTATAAATATGGTCCCTACTTGGTTGCTGACCCAAGGTCTAGAATAAACAATTTCGTGATTTGTGTGTCTGACTTGGTGAATGAGGAATGCCGATTATCTATGTTTATTAGTAACATGGATTTGTCCCATTTGATGATGTATGCCGAACAAATGGAGGAGGAAAAGTTGAGGAAGAGGAGGAGTAATGAGGCCATCCATTTAAAGGGAAAGTTCCAAAGTTGAAAGGGTGGCCGGTTCCATCAAGGCCAAGGGTCTTCTCATGCTTCTAATAAGGGGTTTGCCAATGACTTCCCAAGGGCCCAAGGTGTTGGTGGTGTGGTTCTTAATAATATGTGTTCAAAATATGGTAGGGGTCATGGGGGCCCATGTTTGAGAGACACTAATGCATGTTATAGGTATGGAGAAGTTGGTCACAAAAAGATTGATTGTCCTCGTAACCACAACAAGGGTAAGGAAATCCGTCCACAAGGTACAAATGTAGTTCTTTTGGGGAGATGTGGTCAACAAGGTGGTGCCCCAAGGCACAATCAATTTTATGCTTTACATGGGAGGCAAGGGGTTGATGAGTTGCACGATGTCATCACTGGTATGTTAAAAGTCTTTGCTTTTGATGTGCATGCATTGATAGATTCGGGTGCTACTCTTTCGTTTGTTACTCCTTTTATTGCCAAAAAGTTTCATGTTGAGGCAGAATTGTTGTGTGAGTTTTATCGAAGTGTTGTGTGAGTCATATGAGGTATCTACTCCTATTAGTTCATCTATTATTGCTAGAAATGTGTATAGAAATTGTCCCACTTGCATCTTGCATTAAATCTTGTCTTATGATCTTGTTGAGTTGGATATGGTTGATTTTGATGTCATTCTTAGGATGGATTGGTTGCATGCAATTATGACTCTATTGATTGTAGAACCCATAGGGTCAAGATCTAATTCCCAAATGAAATCGTCCTTGTATGATGTGGTGGTCAAAGGTAGGTTCATCTCTTACATTAAAGCCTGTAAGTTGATCTCTAAGGGGTGGCTTTATCATCTTGTGAAGGTTAGGGATGTGGAGTCCAAAGTCCTTCCCATAGAGTCGGTTCTGGTGGTAAATGCGTTTCTTGATGTCTTTCCAAAAGACCTTCACGGTGTTTCTCCTGAATGGGAAATTGATTTTAGTATAGGAATCCTCCCCGATACTTAACCCATTTCTATTCCCCCTTACCGTATGGCCCCGATGGAGTTAAAAGAGCTGAAAGAGCAATTGGGGGACCTATTAGAGAAGAGTTTTATCAGGCCTAGCCAATCACCTTGGGTGCATTCATGGTTTTTATGGAGAAGAAGGATGGGTCTGTTAGAATTTGTATTGACTACCGACAACTTAATAGGGTCACCATCTAGAATAGGTATCCTCTTCCAAGAATTGATAATTTGTTTGACCAACTTTAAGGGGCTAGTCACTTCTCTAAGATTGACCTTTGGTCTGGGTATCATCAAGTGAAGTAGGGAGTGTGACATTCCCAAGACGGTATTCCAGACTAGGTATGGGCATTATGAACTTATGGTTATGTCTTTTGGGTTGACCAACACACTGGCTATTTTCATGGATCTTATGAATAGGGTCTTTAAACCCTACCTTGATGTTTTTGTTGTGCTCTTAATTGATGATATTTTGATCTATTCTCATAGTGAGGAGGAGTATGTGGATTATTTGAGGGTAGTATTGCAAAGATTGGGGGAAGAGAAGTTGTATGCTAAATATGAGAAGTGTGAATTTTTGGTGAAAGAGGTTTCCTTTCTAGGTCATGTAATGTCGGGGGATGATATTAAGGTGGACCCAAAAAAGATGGATGTGATTAGAAATTGGCTTAGACTATTGACCCTATCGGACATTAGAAGCTTCTTCGGCTTAGCGGGTTACTATCGGAGGTTTGTGAATGGGTTCTCTTCTATTGCTTATCCCATGACAAAGTTGACCCAAAGGAAGGCTAAGTTTGTGTGGAGCGATGAATGTGAAAGAAGTTTCCAAACCTTGAACGATAAGCTTGTCTCTACTCCTATCTTGTCTCTTCGGAAGGGTTGGAAGGGTATGTGGTGTATTGTGATGCCTCCCGGATTGGTTTGGTTTGTGTGTTGATGCAAAATGGTAAGGTTATAGCACATGCTTCTATGAAGCTCAAAGTGCATGAAAGGAATTATCCTACTCATGATCTTAGATTGGCCGTCGTGGTTTTTGCTTTGAAATTTTGGCGTCATTACTTGTATGGGGTGCATGTTGATTTTCTTACCGATCATCAGAGCCTCCAATATGTGTTCACTCAAAAAGATCTTAACATGAGGCAAACAAGGTGGTTAGAACTTCTTAAGGATTATGATATAAGTGTGCATTATCATCCCGTTAAGGCTAATGTTATGGCGAATGCTTCGAGTAGGGTGTCTATAGGTAGCCTAGCTCATGTTAATGGTGGGGGCATAGAAGTAACTAAGAAGGTCCATCAGTTGGCTAGGTTGGGGGTTAGGTTGGAAGAGGTGGATAATGGTGGATATATGGTTGTTGATGGTTCAAAGTCTTCTTTGGTTGATGAGGTGAAAGCAAAACAAGATCTTGATCCCTCCTTGTTAGAATTAAAGGCCTTGGTGAAAGAGGGCAAGATGGAGGTTTTCTCCCAAGGGGGAGATGGTGCCCTTAGGATGTTGAGCCCTCCTTGTTAGAATTGAAGGCCTTGGTAAAAAAGGGCTAGGTAGAGGTTTTCTCTCAAAGGAGATGGTGCCCGTAGGTACCAAGGTAGGTTGTATGTGCCTTGTGTTGATGACTTGAGAGAGAAGATCCTTGATGAGGCTTATAATTCCTTCTATTTTATCCACCCCCGGGTCTACCAAGATGTATAGGTATTTGAGAGATATGTTTTGTTGGGGAGGTATGAAGAAAGATATTGCCAAATTGTGTTGCCATAGTTGCCAACAAGTCAAAGCCGAGCACCAAAGGCCGGATGGCCTAACCAAAGAGATAGAGATTTCTACTTGGGAGTGGGAGAAAATTAACATGGAATTTGTGGATGGGTTACTCAAGACTAGAAAGGGTTTTAATTCTATTTGGGTTGTGGTTGATAGAATGAAAAAGTTGGCTCATTTCCTACAAGTTAAGACTACTTATATGGCCGAAGACTATACTAAATTGTACATTCATGAGTTGGTGAGATTGCAAGGGGAGCCCTTGTCTATCATATCGTATTGTGGTGCTCAATTCACTTCATACTTTTTGAGATTCTTCCAAAGGGGTCTTGGAACCAAGGTAAAGCTTAGTACGACCTTTCACCCTCAAACGGATGGCCAAGATGAAAGAACTATCATAACTCTTGAGGATATGGCTAGGGCTTGCATTTTGGAGTTTAAGGGTAGTTAGGATGATCATCTTCCATTGATTGAATTTGCTTATAATAACAGCTATCATTCTAGCATTTGGATGACTCCTTTTGAGGCTCTCTATGGTAGACGTTATGGATCACCAGTTGGGTGGTTTAAAGTGGGAGAAATGGCTTTGTTGGGTTAGGATTTGGTTATGGATGCTATGGAGAAGGTAAGGTTGATTAGAGAAAGATTGGAAATAGCCCAAAGTCGCCAAAAGTCTTACGCCGATGTGAGAAGAAGAGAGGTTAAATTTAAAGTTGTTGATTTGGTCTATTTGAATCACCCATGAATGGTGTGGTTCATTTTGCTGAGAAGGGTAAACTAAGTCCAAGATTTTTGGGTCCTTATAAGGTGATGAGGAGGATTGGTAAGGTGGCCTATGAGTTAGATTTGCTTAGTGAAATGAATATGTTCATCCGATTTTACATATGTCTATGTTTAGGATTATGTGGGTGACCCTAATTCTATTGTGCCTCTTGATGTTAGGGGTGGTTGAAGACAACTTGACACATGAAGAAGTTCCAATAGAGATCTTGGATAGACAAGTGAAGAGGTTGAGGAAAATATACGTTTCTTTGACATTCGGGGACTATGTTTCCAAGGGGGAGATATTTAAATAACCCCAAAAAGTGCCTGAAAATATGCCTCGAAAGGGCCTAAAATCATAATTTCTATATATCTCAAAATTCGTGCATGATATCGAGACTCTGAATTCATATTCTTGATAAGGGGATCAAATTGAGTGGGTAATGGGTCTAACCCCAATTTTAGAGCAAAGGAATCACAATCTTATTTTTCTAAAAATCATTTCCAAAGAGCTATTCACGCCCCTGGCGCGATAGTGTGTATTTTCTGTCCAGTTTATTTATCTTGATCCAAAGACTTTTTTGTCTTAGGCCTAAGTGTTCTATGCATCAAAATACCTATACTTAGACATATTTCACCGTCATATCTTGCAAAACATTCCCCAACACTCACTCAAACACTTAGACAAATATTTCAACTTAAATTCAAGTCCCAAAACTCATTCAGAAGACATTCCCAAATACCCTCTCAAATACTTAGACTCATATCTCACTCCAAATTTCAAGTCCCAACACTCATCTGGATCTTAAGGTTTTGATTCAAGATTCAAGTCTCCATTTCCAATCTTCTTCAAGAATTCTCCAAAGTAAAGGCATATGGGTTTCAACCATTGGGTCCTTTTACCCATGGTGCCCATGCTTCGATTTTACATAAATTGCATAAGTCTAAGTTGATTTACTTATGGATCTTACTTATTATGAATATGAGCATGAAATATGTTGGGGTTTCATGAAAGTGTGACTGTTTAAGCATGTTTTGACCTATGAATCTTTAATCTATCTTGAGAATTGATGAAGAGTTCTGATTTATATTTCAAGTTGGTATTACCAAGTGTTGTGGGTGGTTTTTTACATTTAATTTTCTTGTATGATTTCACTCTTGAATTTTATGGTTACACACCCACCAAGTGCTTGTAATGTACAGTTATGATTTCTTGAGGAATTGAAGGTTCAATGCATGTCTTATGAGTTAAATGACTTTATGACAATGAAAGGAATGTATGTATATGATATTCTCCTATATCGTGTTAGGAATTGACCATGCCCCACTTGGGGGGTTGTGAGACCGAGTAAGCATGTCGAGGGGTTTGTACCTCAATCACCATGGGTGGTAGGGTGCGATGATCCATTAACCAATCAAGAGGTTTATACCTTGATAAACCAGTTGAGAAGTTGGTACCTCAATCACCATGGGTGGTAAGGTGCGACGGTCCACCAACCAATTGATGGGTTGGTACCTTAATTAACTATGAACTCTATAATGATGGTCTTTCCTTGCAAATGTATTATGTTTTACATAAGTACGATTTACTCAAGCATCTTCCATGCATGCCATATTGTTATATGCTCATCTATTGCCTAATTACGCATTTTGATTAAGTTGCCTATCTATTGTTACATTGCATCCTACATACTTAGTATATTGAAACGTACTAATGCATATTCTCTGCCTACATATGTCACCATGTAGGAACCGGAGCCCAACTTCATCATCCTCCTCCTCCACGTGGCTAGTGCGATTTCTCTACAACGCAAGTGGTAAGTCCTCAAATTCAGGGACATTGACTTTGATCTTTTTCTATGTATAAAGACTCTCTTTCCTCTTTTATTGTGTAGTTGACTATGACGGTGAGCCCGATTGTGTCACGACCCAAGCCCAGGGCCTAGACATGACATGGCGAATGGGGAACTCGAAGGAACCCAAAAGAAGCCTCTAAACTTGTCATTGCACATCCTTGGTCATAGAAGCATATAAAAGACATGTAGAATAGAATAGGGCATTAGGGCTAAGGGAAAGCTTTGCAACACATCAACATCAAAGACAAGGAATCATAGCTCATATCATAAATACATAACTTGTCCAACAAATGCCTCTACATACATAGATAGAGCGGGGGCCAAGACAAAGTAATCGGGCTCGACCTCATAGTCAAAAAGATAGTGTCAAATACATAGATAAGAGGAAAACATAAACCTAAGTCCTTGAAATGGAGGGCTCACCAACAAGCTTGGATTAGTACCGTCTAGCCACATGGGGGAGGAGGATGATCGACTGGGGCACCGATTCCTACATGGTGATATCATGTAGGAAAGAGTATGCGTTAGTATGTTTGAATGTTCATATAGAATATCATATGTGTAGAAGAGACCAAGCAATATTTCCAAGCTATGAACCCCTTGGGGTTAGTGTGATACCACCCCATCACTTAGGTAGATGAGTACGAACCCCCATCTCGGTTGGTGATAATGCTGCCTCATCACCTAGGTGGATAAGTATGAACCCCCATCTAGGTTAGTGATGATGTCGCCCCATCACCAGGTGAAGTACGAATCCTTCCCTTGGTTACCCGGGCTCTTGTCCCCCCGGATCGGGCATGGTCTAATGCAACACTTTATATAGAGTTCATTATATGCATAAGCTCATTTCATTATCATATAGTCAATTATATTATATATAAACGCTTTTCATCACCATAACATCATTCATATCATAACTCATGCCATGGACCTTTATTTCCTCAAGAAACCATAAGAGAACATTTTATCAAACACCTTGGGGGTGTGTAATGACAGTAAAAGATCATGCAATTTAGAGATCAATTCATGCAAGAAAATCTATTGTAAAACCATCAATCAACACCTTGCAACACCCCCAAGATATTCACATCCAAACCCCCACATCAAATCAAACATTAGATCAAAGATTTAGAGTGCGAAACAACCTAAATAACCATACTTTCATGAATTGAAATCACTGTGCAGTAAATTTCTCAATATACAAGACACACATGTAAAATCAACTTTAAATCAAGCATTATTAAGTAAAAGAGGATTTAGGAATCGTGAGTGGAAGGAGCCAATGGGTCAACACCACATACCTTAGCTTTGGAGAAGTTCTTGGTGAAGGTTGACAATGGAAACTTGAGGCTTGAAGAGAATCCTTAAATTCGGATGAGGATTTTAGGTCTTGAATTTGGGAGTGAAAATATGGCTAAGTGTTTTGGGAAGTATTAGGAAATGTTTAGGATGATATAAGGGTGAATTCGACTAAGTATAGACAAAAACACGTTCGGGAAACTTGGGCCTAACACTTAGAATGTTTTGGAATATACAAGAAAAACTGCCAGGGAAAAAACACATCTCCGCATTGCAGAGAGGACGTGGAGAGAGATTTAAACTAAAGCGCACCCAAGGCGTATCGTTGAAACATTGTGAACAGCTCATTGGAAATCGTACCTTAAAAATTTATAATTGTTATTCTTTCGCTCTTAAATTGAGGTTAGACCCTTGTTCAACTAATTTTGACTCCCTGATCACAAATACAAAGTCGAATTTTTGAAATAATGAACAAATTTTTAGATATATGCAAATTAAAACTCCGGGCATTCCGAGGCACATTTTTGGGCACTTTTTGGGGTCATCTCAATATCTCTCCGTTGGGAACATTCATCCCTGAATATAAAAGAGACATTCAAGACAAGAGTGATCATGGACAAATCAGCCTCAATGAAAATGCAACATAATAAGTAAAACACCATTTTAAAATCCTCAACATGAGTATAAAATCATCATAAGTTCAGCAACTTAAACATGAATACACATGAATGACATAAGGGCTGAAATGTAGAACTTGAAATCACATATGAGACTTAGGATTAGTACCTTAGGCCTATGTGCAGTGAAAAAGATAAAAATACCACTTTTACATGTCCGTTTCGGCCCCCCAAGTAGCACTTTGGACTTGTTGGTTCCTCCAAAGGACCTTAACGGATGCCACTTCTTTGTTCCTCAATCTCTTTACATACCCATCCAAGATTTGAACATGGATCTCCTTATAAGTTTAGTTATCCTCCACATCATCCACAACATCAAGAGGTACAATTGCATTAGGGTCACCAATGCATTTTCTCAACATTGAGACATGGAACACCGGATGGACCAAATCCATTTCACTAGGCAACTTCAACTTATAAGCTACCTTCCCAGTCCTCTTAATCACCTCATAAGGACCAACATATCTTGGAATCAACTTCCCCTTTTTACAAAAATGGACCACACCTTTCATTGGAGAAACCTTCAAATAGACCCAATCACTCACTTGGAATTCTAGGTCTCTTCTTCTCACATTAGCATAGGATTTTTGATGACTTTGGGCTATCCTCAACCTTTCCCTAATTATCTTAACCTTCTCAAGAGCCTCCATAACCAGATCCAGCCCCAATAAAGCCACTTCTCCAACCTCAAATCAACCCACCGGTGATCTATAATGCCTCCCATAGAGAGCCTAAAATGGAGCCATACGGATGCTAGAGTGATAGCTATTGTTGTAGGAAAACTCATTCAATGGAAGATGGTCATCCCAACTACCTTTAAGGTCCAATACACAAGCCCTAGGCATATCCTCAAGTGTTTGAATCATCCTTTTAGCTTGGCTATCCATCTGAGGGTGGAAAGCCATACTAAGATAAATTTTTATACCGAGACCCCTTTGAAAAGATCTCCAAAAGTGTGAAGTAAATTGCGCACCCTAATCTAATATGATGGATAAAGGAATCCCATGTACCCTCACTAACTCGTGCATGTACAACCTTATATACTCTTCAGCCCCATATGTAGTCTTGTCCGGTAGAAAGTGAATCGATTTTGTCATCCTATCAACCACCACCCTTATGGAATCAAAACCTTTCTTAGTCTTGGGCAACCCAACTACAAAATCCATGTTAATCACCTCCCACTTCCAAATAGGAATCTCTATGTCTTGGGTTAGGCTACCCGGCCTTTGATGTTTGGCTTTGACTTGTTGGCAACTATGGCAACAGGAAATAAATTTGGCAATGTCCCTCTTCATGCCTCTCTACCAATACACATCCCTCAAGTCTCTATACATATTTGTAGAACCGGTGATGGATAGAATAAGGAGAATTATGGGCTTCATCAAGAATTTTCTCCCTCAAGCCATCAACATATGGCAACACAACCTACCTTGGTATCTAAGGGCCCCATCTCCCCCTTGGGAGAAAACCTCTATTATGCCCTCTTTCACCAAGGTCTTCAATTCAAGCAAGGAGGAGTCTAGATCTTGTTTTGTTATCACCTCATCAACCAAAGAAGATTTAAAACCATCAACCCATCTCTCCCTTGGGAGAAAACCTCTATTTTGCCCTCTTTCACCAAGGCCTTCCATTCAAGTAAGGAGGAGTCTGAAGATTTAAAACCATCAACCAGAATAACAATATTACCCACATCTTCTAACCTCACCCCCAATCTAGCCAAGCTATGTACCTCCCTAGCCATCTCCTTTAACCACATCAACATGAGCTAGGTTACCCACGGACACTCGACTCAAAGCATCCGCCACAATATTTGCCTTACCTGGATGGTAATGCATACTCATGTCATAGTCCTTAAGGAGTTCTAGCCACCTTCTTTGTCTCAAGTTAAGATCTTTTGAGTGAAGACATATTGAAGGCTATTATGATCGGTGAAGACATTAACATGCACCCCATACAAGTAATGATGCCAAATTTTTAATGCAAACACCATGGCGGCTAATTCAAGATCATGGGTAGGGTAGTTCTTTTCATGCACCTTGAGTTGTCTAGAAGCATAGGCTATCACCATACTATTTTTCATTAGCACACAACCCAAACCAACTCTAGATATATCACAATACACAATAAAGCCCTCAAGCCCATCCAGTAGTGACAATATAGGAGCGGACACAAGTCTATCTTCTAATGTTTGGAAGCTTTTCTCACATTCATCGGTCCACACAAACTTCACCTTCTTTTGCATATATTCAAATTAAAACTCCAGGCATTCTGAGGAACATTTTTGGGCACATTTTAGGGTCATTTCAATGTCTCCCCGTTGGGAACATTCATCCCTGAATATAAAAGAGACATACAAGACAAGAGTGAACATGAACAAATTAGCCTTAACGAAAATGCAACATAATAAGTAAACCACCATCTTAAAATGCTCAACATGAGTGTAAAATAATCATAAGTTTACCAACTTAAATATGAATACATATGAATGACATAGGGGCTGAAATGTAGAACTTGAAATCACATATGAGACTTATGATTAGTACCTTAGGCTTGAGTGGAGTGGCAAAAATATAAAGATACCACTTTTGCATGTCCTCTTTGACCTCCAAAGTAGCACTTTCGACTTGTTGGTTCCTCCAAAGGACCTTAACCGATGCCACTTCTTTGTTTCTTAATCTCTTTACATGACTATCAAAGATCTGAACCGGGATCTCCTTATAAGTTAAGTTATCCTCCACATCACCCACAATATCAAGAGGTACAATGGCAATAGGGTCACCAATGCATTTTCTCAACATAGAGACATGGAACACCGGATGGACCAAATTCATTTCACTAGGCAATTTCAACTCATAAGCTACCTTGCCAGTCCTCTTAATCACCTCATAAGGACCAACATACCTTGGAATCAACTTTCCCATTTTACCAAAATAGACCACACCTTTCATTGGAGAAACCTTCAAATAGACCCAATCACCCACTTTGAATTCTAGGTCTCTTTTTCTCACATCGGTATAAGATTTTTGACGACTTTAGGTTGTTCTCAACCTTTCCCTAATTATCTTAACCTTTTGATGAGCCTCCATAACCAGATCTGGACCCAATAAAGCCACTTCTCCAACCTCAAATCAACCCACCGGTGATCTATAAGGCCTCCCATAGAGAGCCTCAAATGGAGCCATACGGATGCTAGAGTGATAGCTATTGTTGTAGGCAAACTCAATCAATGGAAGATGATTATACCAACTACCTTTAAGGTCCAATACACAAGCCCTAAGCATATCCTCAAGTGTTTGAATCATGTTTTCGGCTTGGCTATCCATGAGGGTAGAAGGCCGTACTAAGGTGAACTTTTGTACCGAGACCCCTTTGAAAAGATCTCCAAAAGTGTGAAGTAAATTGTGCACCCTGATCTAATATGATGGATAAAAGAACCCCATGTACCCTCACTAACTCATGTATGTACAACCTTGCATACTCTTTAGCCCCATATGTAGTCTTGTCCAGTAGAAAGTGAACTGATTTTGTCATCCTATCAACCACCACCCTTATGGAATCAAAACCTTTCTTAGTCTTGGGCAACCTAACTACAAAATCCATGTTAATCACCTCCCACTTCCAAATATGAATCTCTATGTCTTGGGTTAGGCCACCCAGCCTTTGATGTTTGGCTTTGACTTATTGGCAACTATGGCAACAACAAAAAAATTTGGCAATGTCCCTCTTCATGCCTCCCCACCAATATATATCCCTCAAGTCTCTATACATTTTGGTGGAATTGGTGGTTGATAGAATAAGGAGAATTATGGGCTTCATCAATAATTTTCTCCCTCAAATCATCAACAGATGGCACACACAACCTACCTTGGTATCTAAGGGCCCCATCTCTCCCTTGGGAGAAAACCTCTATTTTGCCCTCTTTCACCAAGGCCTTCCATTCAAGTAAGGAGGAGTCTAGATCTTGTTTTGTTATCACCTCATCAACCAAAGAAGATTTAAAATAATCAACCAGAACAACAACATTACCTGCATCTTCTAACCTCACCCCCAATCTAGCCAAGCTATGCACCTCCCTACCTATCTTCTTTAACCATATCCACATGAGCTAGGCTACCCATGGACACCCGACTCAAAGCATCCGCCATAACATTTGCCTTACCTGGATGGTAATGCACACTCATGTCATAGTCCTTAAGGAGTTCTAGCCACCTTCTTTGTCTTAAGCTAAGATCTTTTTGAGTGAAGACATATTGAAGGCTATTATGATTGGTGAAGACATCAACATGCACCCCGTATAAATAGTCACGCCAAATCTTTAATGGAAACACCATGGCAGCTAATTCAAGATCATGGGTAGGGTAGTTCTTTTCATGCACCTTGAGTTGTCTAGAAGCATAGGCTATGACCTTACCATTTTTTATTAGCACACAACCTAAACCAACTCTAGATACATATCATAATATATAACAAAACCCTTAAGCCCATTCGGTTGTGACAATATAGGAGCAGACACAAGTCTATCTTTTAATGTTTGAAAGCTTTTCTCACATTCATTGGTCCATATAAACTTCACCTTCTTTTGAGTCAATTTTGACATAGGAGAAGCAATGGAGGAAAACCCATTCACAAACCTTTTATAGAAACCCACAAGGCATAAGAAACACCTAATGTCCGACGGGGTCAATGCTCTAGGAAAATTCTTAATCACATTGGTTTTCTTTGTGAGCCATTCATGTTAAAGCAAGGGTTCATGAATGATTATTATCTACTCACATGTTCAAGTTAGGCTCACTAGTAAAGGTCAAGCATTTTTAAGAGGTAATCATGTCATGTTATCATGTTTCTTACAAATTATTAAAGTTATAATTATTTCAAGTATTCCATGGGATTAGACTTAGCACCGATTGAGGCTTAAAATGGGGGCTCAACTCAAGGGGTCCTTATATAAAGTCTTTAGTCTCTAAACTATGTGCCACCATAGGATTATAATTATTACCCTTGCTATACTAGTG
>DF358009.1:60907-78559 GCA_000787875.1 Solanum virginianum
TTCGACTCAAAGGGTCCTTATATAAAGTCTTTAGTCTCTAAACTATGTACCACCATAGGATTATTTATTACCCTTGCTGTACTAGTGGATCTATCTAGTGCATATTATCTTGTTTATAATGTTTGTTTTGCCTTGACAAATAGACCACATTTCGCCGGGGGTAGTCATGACCGGTCATCTGTACCAAGGGGGTGTCAAGCCTTGGATTCCAAGATATAGCTGCTTGGTCTATGTCAGTTGAGGTCTCTTCCCACATGTGTATGATACATTATGCAAGTTGAATGTTTTACAAGCATGTTTAGTACACGCATTGATCCTGCATGTCATATTGAGATTATACATATCCATTGACTATAATTATGCATTTTGAAAATATTAGCTTATGTCATTGTTGCATTGTACACTACATACTTAGTACATTCAAACGTACTAATGCATACTCTATGTCTACATAATTTCACCATGTAGGGATCGGAGTTCCTCTTGATCCTCCTCCTCCATGTGACTAGTTCGGTTCCTTGAGGAAGACCTTGGTGAGTCCTCAATTTCGAGGGAAATATCTACTTATTTCATGCTATGTTGAGACTTATTCCTTATGTTGAATACTTATTATTATGAGGGTGAGCCGGGGAAATGTCTTGGCCCCCACTCCATTCTAAAGTAGAGGTGTTGTTGAATACTAAGTTTGTATATGCTTTCAAGCTTGACTTTTGTTATGTTTCTACGTTTAAGAAAGATTTCTTTTAGTCCTGCTTCCCTTTTTATACTTGACTGTTGTTAATGCTTATTTTATTTCTGCAACTAAGTAAGTGTGCATGTTACGATCAAGAGGCTTGTTTGGGTTGTCCTCGGACTTCTTATTCGCTATGTCACTTCTAGGTCCTAGGCTTGGGTCGTGACACCTCCATAAAACTTTAATAGATGCAATTTCCTTGTTTCTCAATCTATTAACTTATCGGTCTACAATTTCAACCCAGACCTCCGTACAAGTCAAACTTTTATGAACACTTACATCGTCCAAGGGTACAATAGTATTTGGATCACCAACATATTTACTTAAAATTGATATGTGGAATGCTAGATGAACTGTGGCAAACTCCAATGACAAATCTAACATAGGGCACTTTACCAATATGCTTTAATACCTTATATGGACCTACATATTGATGATTAAGTTTTACTTTCTTACCAAAATGCATGACACCCTTCATAGGTGAAATTTTTAAGTAAACCAAATCATCAACATTGGAATTGACCTCCCTTCTTCTTATGTCCAAATAAGATTTTTTGAAGATTTTCTGCTGCCTTTAACCTTTTTCTTACGACCCTTACCATTTCCATAGAATCTAATTCAGGCCCTATCAATGCTATTTCACCTACTTCAAACCATCCCACCAAAGATCTACATCTTCTCCCATATAAAGCCTTAAAAGGTATCATCTCAAAGATTAAGTGATGACTATTATAGTATGATAATTTCATCAATGGTAGGTGATCATCTCAATTACCTTTGAAATAAATTGCACATGACTTCAATATGTCTTTCAAAATTTGAATTATCTTGGCCTTCCATCCGTTTGAGGATGAAAAACAGTGCTCAACTTTATTTTAGTACCTAGACCCCATTGAAAGGACTTCTAAATATGTAAAGTGAATTGGGTACCATGATAAAGAAATAATAGAAAAACACATACCGTAAAGTTTGACCAATTCCCAAATATATATATTTGCATAATATTCGACACTATGAAAATTCTTAAATCGGTAGAAAGTGGGCAGATATAGTCATTCTATCCATTACCATCCAAAACAAAATTGTGTTACTTTCGGGTTCGAGGTAAACTTGTTGCAAAGTCCATATTCAAATCCTCCCACTTCTAAATAAGAATCTCAATATCTTAGGCTAAATCGCCTAGTCTTCGATGGTCAACTTTCACTTCATGGCAATTTGGACATTCCAGCAATGCAATTTCTTTAAGTCTATACATTTTTGTAGATTAGAAATGAATAAAACACCAAGAGTCATGAGCTTCACTCTATATCATCTTCCTTGGGCCATTAATATTAGGAACACATAACCGGCCTTGGTAACAAAGTATATCCCATCTCCCTCTTGAAAGAAAACCTCAATCTTCTTATCAACCACCAACTTCTTCAACTCAAATAAAGTTAGATCGATGTCTTGCTTTGCTTTTACTTTTGCTATCAATGATTATTCCAACCCATTATGTACAAGAATACCACCCTCACTCGAATATCTCAACCTTACACCTAAATGGAGCAATTGGTGTACATCTTTAATCAAATCCTTCATTTTATTCTCAACATGAGAAACACTACCCATAGACACCCTACTAAGTGCATCAGGCATGATATTTTCCTTGTTCAGATAATACAATATACTCATGTCATTGTCCTTAAGTTGTTCAAGCCATATACTTTTCCTAAAGTTTAAATCCTTTTTGTTAAACTCATATTGTAAGGTTTTTTGGTCGGTAAATATGTCAACATACACCCCAAACAGATAGTGACACCATATTGCTATGCAAACACAACCACCGCCCATTCAAGATCATGTGTAGGATATTTTTATTCATGCACTTTAAATTTCCTTAAAGCTTTTGTTGTAACCTTTCCATGTCATACCAACATACAACTCAAACCAACACGTGAGGCATCATAACAAACAACAAACCCATTCGAACCTTTTGTTAATGTCAAAATATAGGATGAAACAAAATGATCTTTCAATATTTGAAAACTTCTCACACTCAACTGACCATTGAAACTTTACCTTATTTTGGGTCAACCCAGTCAAAGGTGATACAATTGATGAAAATCCCCTACGAACCTTTTATAACAGCTAGTCAAACCCTAAAAACTTCTAACATCCAAATGAGAGAATGATCTAGGATAATTCTCTACCTCCTTCATTTTCTTTGATTCAACCAAAATACCATCAGCAGACATAATGTGACCAAGAAAATTAATCTCCCTCAACAAAAATTCACACTTTCTAAATTTGGCGAAGAATTGCTTGTCTTTTGAAGTTAGCAGTACAATTCGCAAATGACCCACATATGCTTTTTAACTTCAGGAAACTCAAAATGTCCATACCTTGTTTGAAATACCGTCTTGAGAATATCACACTCCCTCACACTCAATTGGTGACAATCGGACCAAATATTAATTTTTTAGAAGTAGCTTTCACCTTAGAGTTGATCAAATAAATCATCTATCCTCAGAATTTGATATTTGTGCTTTATGACAACATTATTTAATTGTTAATAGTTTGTACACATCTAAAGTGACCTATCCTTCTTTTTAATAAATAATATGGAAGCATCCCTTAGTGACATGCTTGGCCTTATGAAACTCTTGTCCAATAAATCTTTCAATTATTCCTTTAATTTCTTTGAGTTCCACCAGTGCTCGATAGTAATGACAAATAGAGATAGATTGAGTATAAATGAAGAGATCTTACCAAAATCAATTTTACTTTTGGAGGGAATGCTGGATGAATTATTGGGAAACGGATTGAGAAATTCATTTACTATAGAAACTGACTCGGGAGTAGGAATTTCATAATATACACCCCTAACCTGCACTAGATGATAAATACACCCCTTAGAAATCTTTTTCCAAGCTATGATACAATAGAGATCCTTAACTACTAAATCATTACCTTTTAAGAATTGGCTTATTTAAAAATTAAAAGTTAAAATTTGACCCTACGAGTTCTACAATCAACAAATCTATAAGACACATAAAGCTAATTTGTACCAATAATAATGCCAAAATTATCATATCAAGTTCAATAAGATCACATGGAATTACTTTATATAAGACTGACATGGAATAATTTCTATAGATTCTCTTAGGTAGGACCAAATCACTAACATGGATATAAAGAAAAAAGGCTTTAATAAAATTTTAAGAGACATATCAAATCTTGTAGAAATGTATGGAGTAACAAAAGGTAAATTCGCATCTAGATCAAGCAAAGCATAGTCAAAGACCTGCAATATACCCATAACCATGTCGGTAGACTCCTCAACATCTTGCCTATCATGAAGTGCATAGAACCTATTGGGGTGTTGTCCACCACCTTGTTGAACTTGTCTACCTTGAGTAGCTTGGCCTTGTGGACAACCATCTCTCCCTTTATTTGCACAACTAGGACATTCAAAGAGTCTGTGCCCCACCTTGCCACATCAAAAACATGTACCTATACCAATCAAGCAATCACCCCCATGGTTCCTTCCATACTTGGGACACTTATGAAAGGTAGACCCACAAGCATTAGCACTTTTCTCCTTGGAACTTAGGGTCGGGTACCCTACTTTCTTCAAAACTTTGGATAGAAAGTTGAGAAGAACCTTGAATGGCAATTATCAGCACATATGGAGTTAGAGAACCCACATTCAAATCAAGCCCTCTTAGACTCTCTTATATTCCTCTCCTTAAGTTTTTCACCCTCTGTTTCCTCGACATATGCCATAAGCTTAGATATGTTCATATCCTTAACAAGCATAACTATCCTACATTCTTTTGCCAGAAGATCTGACACTCTGAAAATAAACTTACTCATATGAGCACAATAGTCGGTAATCAAAGAAAGGAGTATACTTAGATAACTTTGTGAACTTAAGAGAATACTCCCTCACACTCATACTACCTTGCTTGAGGTTGATAAATTCCATCATTTTTGCCTCCCTCAATTCAAGTGGGAAGAAGCAATCATGGAAAGTAACCTTGAAGACATCCCAACCTATGGGTCCCTTATCAAAGCTCTTACTCTTCCATTAGTTATACCTTACTTGTGCCACCCTCTGGAGTTGGTAGGCCACCAACTCTAACTTCTCTTCTGATGACACCCCATAATAGCAACCACCCTATACACTTTATCAATGAAATTTTATAGATCTTAATCTACCTTGGATCCACTAAACTTGAGATGGTTAAATTCTTGCAAAGTCTCTCACCCTAGAAGTTGATGTGATTACATTGTAAGGAACTACCATGTCATGGATCACTTAGTTTGTAACAACCTATCCCACTAATGTTATTGTCCGCTTTAGTCGTAGGGCCAAATGACTTTAAAATGTGTCACTAGTAGGTGAGGCATGTTTACTTATATACCCAAAATCTCTCTTGTGTTTTATTGATATGGTACTTCTCATCTTAAGCCTAAACTGAGTTGAACTCTGTCCAATAATGATAAGGCTAACAAAACAGTGCCTCTGATGTTATTCACAATCACTCAACGCATTAGTGATATTTTCTATTTTGGGCCTAGGATCATACGACTTTAAAATATGTCACTAGTAGGTGAGACATATTTAATTATATACTCAGCATCTCTACTATGTTTTACCAATGTGTGACTTATCATCTCAAGAGGAGTAATTACATAGTTGGTCATTGCTTGAGTTAGTATAGAAATGGCAGTCCAGAACTCTGTATTAGTGACTTGCTCGACTAGAGGATTATTATGGGCTTGAGTAACCGAAGAAGCTTGTTCCTTATTGGCATTGTCACCCCTTTGAATAGGTGCTTTTCTTGGAGGCATATTTAGAAAATTTCAATTGACTATCATTAGAGTGAGGAAGTCTTAGGGAACACTCTATGCCATGACATAAGTCCTAAACAAAGTGTAGATTCCTAAAATTTCTCACAGCCTCCTACTCATATATGTGGCGCGCTTCACACCAATGAATAAGACTCTACTTGATGTGACATGTTAGACACCCTAGGAAATTTCCAAACTTTATCCTTTGGTACTATATTTTTCACGACCCAAGCTACGTCCTAGGTGCGACAAAATGATTGAAACTCCAAATGACCCTAATCAAGTTATCATAACATATTAATAAGCATACAAAGTCAATAAAAGCATCATCACAAGCTATATGGGAAAGGGGAAATAGACCTCATCTAAACATCGGAAGGGAAAGAACAAGTTAAATTCAAGAGAGAGATTATAGCTTCTTAACCAACATCCAACATGCCTCTAAACATAGCATAGGTGAGGCTATGTACATGTCCCTAGCTCATCCTCAGACGTAACAAAATAACATAGTCTCAGAATATCAATAGAAACTAAACAATATAAGGTGAAATATCTTTTGGCTTGCCCTTGAAGCATAGAACTCACCACAATATCTTTAAATGAAACTCTAAAGTGTAGCCAAAAGTCTGAGAAGTAGAATGGGACCCTCTCCTATATTATAATATGATGCATGCATAGAGTATGTATTGGTACATTGAATGTACTAAGTATGTGAGAAGTGCAATACAATTTATACCATAATATATATGTAACTATTTCATATTTTTCATGATAAAAGAGTAGTAGAATTATAAGTAGACATAAATGAGATAAATACATAAGTATATCATAAGAATATCATGTAAAAGGAAGGGATAAGAGTGGTTAAGTAGACCATCACAAGGACCATACATATATGGAAAGTAACCATAACTGACAATATGACATGCAGGTTATAACATGGAATCTTGATGTCTCTTCACACAACAAAAAAAGAGGGATCTACTTGCCAAGGTAGACTCTACCTGTCATAAGCTAATGTGGATCCACTAGCAAAACCATATTGATAAAATTAATCCTACAGTGGTAGTACAATTATGAGACCAAAAGCCTTATTTGGTACTAAGTCAACATCACACGAAATATATATCATAAAATCATACTTATCATAGATTCATAAAACTTGTCATAACTTATAATTCATCATAACTTTCATTGATGTGCCATAAAGAAAAGGATAGTCATGATCACCAACTTAAATCATAGAAACTTCTAAATAGAGTAGCTCATTTTCATGTAAGTTATGCAATCTGGGTGTAGGCCTTCCATCCTTATGTGTCATAACAATTGTGATCCTAAATCACCTTCAAGGACCTTAGGTCACCCATCCTTGGGATATTAAATCAACTTTGAGGTCTTTAGTTCATCTTCTTCATAAAATACGTGAACACTTAAAATCTCATGACCATGACTTGTAAAGAAGAATTAGGGTAGAAGTGTGAGTTTAACTTGATTGACTAGAAATCATGTAATTAGGGTAAATTCATGCATAATCATATAGAATAGGATTAATTGGATTAACATTAGACTAGACCCATTTATAATTTCATGAACCCTAAGTAGACTATATGACGATTTTCTTATAAATCATCACAATCATGTAATTAAATAACAATTCATGCTTAATTAACTAAATAAACAATAACTAGAATTCAATTTATGAAATTAAAGTAGAATTCAACAAAACCACGAAGAATTGTAAGCCCTAAGTTGTATTATAGACAATTCTTGTTGATGATCATAGATTTCATGCAATTATAAACAATTTAAGTCAAAATAGATTAATTATCTTAAGATGAATCATGATTCATAAAATTGAATAGAAATTGAGAATACTTATAAATTATACAAACTTGAAATTGGATGAAAATTTGAGATTTTTAAGGATCTCCATAGAAGAAAGGATTTCATGGATGAAGACCCACATATCTTGGATAAGGAGTCACAAGAAACTTGTAGAAATTCTATAAAATTTTGATGAACTTGAATAATTCCCTGGGATCTTCAATGGGGATTTGAGTGCTTTGATAGAGATACTTTGGCATTGGTGAATTAGGAATGATTGAGTGATTAATTGAGGGTTTGGATTGTTTAATAGGTCAGAATTTAGTATGAAAATTATATAGTTCATCCACTATTGAATAGAGAAAAGTCCAATATACCTCACTTATAACTTAAATTGGACAATAGTAGGGGAGCCAATTCGCTATGCGGAGTGCTCCACCCTTGGTTTATTTTTTAGCGAAATTCAATTTTAGCTAGAATTGGCAAAATTTGAACTTAGGAAGAAATTGAAGTACTTAAAATAGGTCTGTGATGCAGTCCTGTTGTGGACCCTTCTCATTACTCAAATTTTTGAGAAATTTTATTTTACGATCTTCTTGACCTAAAAATTCATTGAGGCCAGTTTTTCAATATTTTAAATTATTATATCATATTTCAACCTTACCATTATTTTATGGGATAATAACATCAACTAACAATAAGACCATGCAAGTTATAACATAGAACTTGATGTAACTCCCACATAGAAAAGACAAAGGATACTTTAATAAGGCAAACTCCATGAGAATCTTTAACATCATGAGCTATATGTGGATTCACTAGCCAACATAAGAATAACCTACGAGGGTATCACACCTCAAGCCAAGGGCCTAGACGGGACACAAAGAATGGGAACCCGAAGGAATCCTAAACAAGCCTCTTAAGCATGCAAGACACATCCTGGATTTTTGCGGAAGCATAAAAGAGCAATAAACATATTGCACATAATTTGTAAGGGAAACAGGACTCTGAACTCATGCTATGGGGATGTTGTTAGGGAAGAGGATAATACATAGAAAATAATTTCTACAGAGCGGGTAAGTATGACTCATTCTATAAGGTAATTTGGGACTTAGGACTTTCACCTCATCACCATCATCAAGCATTTAACACAAAAAGGGAGTATGGGAGTAAGAGATGCCTTTCATAACACAAAAGCATACAGAGTCAAGCTCGTTAAACATAACCATCACAATATCCAACAACATCTCTAATTATGAATAGGATGGGGGCCAAGGCATCTCCCCGGCTTAAACTCAAAAGACAGTATCAAGAAATAAATAATTCTAAACAAGGCATGAAAGTAAGTGAATTTTGTCCTCGGATGTGGAGGACTTACCAAGCAATCTTCAACCTGAACATCTAATCGCGTGGAGGACGAGGATGGTAAGGAGCTCGATTCCTGCATGGTTAGATCATGCAGGAAAAAAATATATGTTAGTATTTGGAATGTAATAAGTATGCGGGGTGTAAATACATCAAAGAACATAAATCATAGTAATCAAGATGGGTCATCATAAACCATGAATATAGGCTTAATATGTCATAACAGGCAATTGTCTAAAGGGACATACATGACATCAACTTATATGACATCATATACATAGTGGAAAGGGACCATAATTGACATATAAGACCATGTTAGCTGCTACTTGGAATCTCGATGTTCACTCCACATCAATACTAGAGTGATAATTATTGTTATAAGCAAACTCAATGAGTAGTAGATGCTCATCCCAACTACCCTTAAACTCCAAGATGCTCAGACAAGGAGCGATCTACTATGCCAAGTAGACATAACACTAACCTTACGGCATGTCCTTTTTGGACAGTGCCACCACCTTATGACATAGCCTTTTTTGTGGATTTTATATCTTATGTTTACCTTATGGTATATGCTTTTTGGTAGGTTCAACAAATATCCATACATTACTGCATTGTCGTTTTGGTAGGTACGAGCCCACATAGGGAATTAATGTCATAAACCTATGGTCGCACATAGTTATGGGACCATAGGAGACTACCAAGGTCCTCTCGGTGCTAGGTCACAATCCCATGGAATACTTGAAACATAATCATAGTTACGACATGCATAGTCTCAAAATATCTTAGTATCATTCTTTGAGTAGCTGATTAATCATAACTTGTAGCATCAAAGTTAGGGATTTACATAATAACTATCATTCATACCATGCTCATGAGCTCATAACATACTTGTTAGCCCCTTGATAGTCTCAACATGCTGATCAATCTTATCTTACCATAAAGCATTAATGACTTAAGAACTTTGAATGCATCTTACATCAATTAATGGTGGGTACATGTACACAAGCTTAATATTGTGCAATTTGTAAATAAATGCCATGAGAGGAGTATAATAAAATCCTTAAACATTAAAAATAACCCATCAATCAATCATGAGAATACTTAGGTAGGGCACCATCAAACCCTCACATAAAGAGCATAATTTTCATATGATATTGCATGACATGATAATATACTAGAATAACCATCATAAAATACTTCATTTTATCATCATAAGAATGAGTTCATAAAAATCATCATATCTTTCCATAACTTGAGAAAATCACAAAGGGAAAGAGGAATGGTTGAGCTTGTGGAGGAAAGGTATCCACAATCAAAACCCACATACCTTGTCAACTTAATGAAGAGAAAATCCAAATTGGAAGTGAAGAAATCAAAACCCTAGCTTATTTTCTTCTTCTTGAAAGCTTTAAGACTTGGGAGTATTTTAAGAGGAGTGGAGCTTAGGGTATTTTTAAAATGAGGATGAATGAGAGAGGTAGGGATAAGAAGGCTGATAAAGGGTCTCTTAGAAGTCAAAACGACCTAGTATTAGCATAAAAGGTTGAGAAATAACAAAATTTCCCCTTTAAAAATCTGGCTGGACTAGACTACAAGACCCTATTTATGGGCCATAGTCCATTCTACGGGCCGTAGATAAGGTTTCGTCTGATAGATTTTCAGAATTTTGGTGACCCCTTTCTTGGATTCACATTTCATGACATGATCTATGACTTATAGAAGATTTTATGGATCATTTGATGAATTGTAGATTGAATCCCTGAAAGTTCCTAATTAATGAAGTCTACCCCAAGTTCTACGAATCACCTTACAGGTCGTGCAATAATTTATGGCTCGTAAAACCCCCTCGTAGAAGCTAACAGTCCAAAATTTTCCAAAGCTTATTTTCTTGCATTCTTCATTTGCCTCATAGGTTAGGCCTTATAATCTCTCCCCCTTGGTAACATTCTTCCCCAAATGTGCTAAGATAAGCTTTAATGAATGGAATACATGCATCGTATACCAAATGCGCCATATACAAAAAATACAACACATGCACCGTTAAACATTTTAGACCATGTCTCAAATAACACTTACAATGCAACCTCATGATCACATAACCATGCCCAAATAACATGAGGATGGCATGCAAGGAAAGGAGGTTCTAAAGTAGGAAAGTTTGTAGCACCTTAAGCTTGATTAAAATGGAAGAGATAGTGATATTGCTTTTTCATATCAGCTTCAATTTACCAAGTGGCACTTTCTACATGTTGGTTCCTCCAAAGGACTTTGACATAGGGTACCTCCCTATTCCTCAACTGCTTTACTAGCCTATCAAATATTTTCAATGGGACTTCCTTATAAGCCAAGTTTTCTTCAACATTTACCATTTCTATGGGCACAATGGAGCTAGGGTCCCCAATATATTTCTTAACAAGGAGACATAAAAAACAAATGAACCATATTTATTTCTAGAGGCAACTCTAACTCATACGCAAGTTTACCAACACACCTCAACATCCAGTAAGGCCCTATGCACCTAGGGCTTAATTTTCCCTTCTTACCAAAGTAAACCACGCCTTTCATTGGTAAAACCTTCAAATACACCAAATCATCAACTTCGAACTCAAGGTCTATCCCTCTAGAGTTGGCATAGGACTTTTACTAACTTTGAGCTGCCTTCAATCTCTCCCTTATCACCCTCACCCTCTCCAAAACCTCCATACTAGATCCAGACCCAACAAATTAAAGCCATTTCTCCACTTTAAACTAATGAATAGGGGATCTACATTGCCTCCCACAAAGGGCTTTAAAAGGATCCATCCCAATACTAGAGTGATAATTATTGTTATAAGCAAACTCAATGAGTAGTAGATGCTCATCCCAACTACCCTTAAACTCCAAGATGCTAGACCTAAGCATATCCTCAAGAGTTTGGATATTCCTCTTCGCTTGGCCATTTATTTGCGGGTGAAAGGCCATGTTAAGCTTGACTTTGGTGCCAAGGTAATTTTGGAAAGACCTCCAAAAGTGCGATATGAATTGAGCACCGCAGTCTAAAATGATAGCCAATGGAACCCCATTCAATCTCACCAACACATGAACATATAACTTGGCATAATCGTTAGCACTATCGATTGCCTTAACTATTAGAAAGTGAGCTGGCTTCGACATTCTATCAACAATAAACTAGATGGAATCAGAATGTCTTCTAGTCTTTGGCAACCTAACTACAAAATCCATATTGATCTCTTTTCACTTCCAAGTAGGAATTTCTATGTCTTGGGCCAACCCTCTCGGCCTTTAATGCTCGGCTTTGACTTGTTGACAATTACAAATGGCTACAAACCTGGCAATGTCTCTCTTTATACCACCCCAGCAATACATTTCTCTCAAATATTTATACATTTTAGTAGAGCCGGGGTGAATAGAATAGGAGAAATTATGGGCTTCTTTCAAAATCAATTCTCTTAACTCATCAGCATTAGATATACATGGTAGGTTCCGATGAACACCATCTTCCCCTTGGGAGAAAACCTCCACTTTGCCACTTTTCACCAAGGACTTCAACTCCATCAAAGTGGGGTCAAGGTCTTGTTTCAATTTAACTTCTTCGATCAAGGAAGACATGGAACCATCATTTACCATTGCACCACCATTCTCAGCCTCTTTCAATCTAACCCCCAATATAGCTAACTAATGGACCTCTCTCACCAATTCCTTCTTGATATCCTCAAGGTGCACCACACTATCCATGGATACCCTACTTAGGGCATCAACCATAACATTAGCCTTGCCGAGATGGTAATGCACACTCATGTCATAATCCTTTAGGAACTTTAGCGATCTTCTTTGCCTCAGATTTAAGTCTCTTTGGGTGAACACTATTGGAGACTCTTATGGTCGATGAACACATCTATATAAACCCTCTACAAATAGTGATGCCATATCTTCAAGGAAAATACCATGGCAGCTAGTTCAAGATCGTGGGTGGGGTAGTTACGCTCATGCACCTTTAGTTTCCTAGAAGCATAGGGAATTATCTTGCCATTTTGCATCAACACATACCCCAATCTGATTCTTGAAGCATCACAATACACCAAGAATCCCTCTAACCCTTTGGGTAGAGCCAAAATAGGAGTGGACATAAGCTTGACCTTCAAGGTTCAGAAACTTCTTTCATGTTTATCAATCCATACAAATTTTGCCTTATTTTGGGTTAATTTTGTCAAAAGAAAAACAATAGAGGAGAATTAATTCACGAACCTTTGGTAGTACCCAGCCAAACCCAATAAACTCCTAATATCCATCGGAGTCAATGGTGTAGGCCAATTTCTTATTGCCTTCAACTTTTTTGGATCCACCTTAATCCTATCCCGACACCACATGACCCAAGAATACAACTTCCTTCAACCAAAACTCATATTTGTTGAATTTAGCAAAGAGCCTTTCTTCCCTTAATATTTGCAATACCACCCTCAAATGTTTTAAATGCTCCTCTTCATTTCGGGAGTAGATTAAAATGTCATCAATAAATACCACAACAAACATATTATGCTAGGGTTTGAAGACCCCATTCATGAGATCCATAAATATTGTAGGAGCATTAGTTAGGCCGAAGGACATCACCACGAATCAAAATACACATACCATGTTTGGAAAGACATTTTGGAAATATCACACTCCTTTACCATCAATTGATGATACCCGGATCGATGGCCAATCTTTGAGGAGTGACTATGCCCTTGCAATTGATCAAATAGGTCATCAATTCTTGGCAATGGATACTTGTTCTTTATGGTGACCTTATTGTGTTGTCAGTAGTTAATAAATATTCTAACCAAACCATCCTTCTTTCTTGCAGACAATACCATTGCACCCCAAGGTGACTTACTTGGCCTTATGAACTCCTTTTCTAACACATCTTTTAATTGATCCTTTAATTCCTTTAACTCGGTTGGGGCCATTTGATAGGGTGGGATAGAAATGGGATGAGTATTGAGGAGGAGATCTATACTGAAATATATCTCCCTTTCGGGAGCGACACTAGGAAGTTCATGGGGGAAGACATCAAGAAACTCATTAACAACCGAAAATGACTCAATAGGAGGGACCCTAGACCTGGCATCCCTAACCCATACAAAGATGATATATATATAGCCTTTAGAAATCAACTTTTGAACCTTGAGATAAGAGATGAATCTACCCTTGACCACCGAATCACGACCTTCTAATTCAAAGATGGGTTCATTAGGGATTTGGAATTTAACCTTATGAGCCCTATAATTAATAGTAGCATGATATGCATGTAACCAATCCATCCCAAGAATATGTCAAAATCTACCATATCGAGTTCAACAAATGAAAAGAAAAAACTTTATGCAATATAGACACAGGATAACCCTATATGCTCCTTTAGCAAAAATATACTCACCGATGGTGGTGGATACCTCAAAGTGTTCACATAGCAATTCGGGAAATATATGAAACCAGGTAGCAATAAATGGAGTGATTAAAGAAATAGTGGCACCCGGGTCCAATAAAGCATATACATCAAAACTGTAAATCTTTAACATACCGGCAACAACATTGGACACCTCATCAACCCCTTATCTCCATTGAAGGGCATAGAACCAGTTGTGTTGAGAAGTACCTCCTTAAATAAAGTTCCCAAAAACGTGCCTCAAAATGCCCAGAATTTTAAATTCCATATATCAAAATATGTTTGCTATTTGAAAATCCGACTTCATATTCTTGTTCAGGGGGGTCAAAATTAGGGGGGAAAGGGTCTAACTTTGATTTTAAAGTGATTAAAACAATTTATGAAATTGCACATGGTACAATTTCCAATGAGCAAATCGGATGCTTATACGATGCGCACTGGTTCAAAAGTGGCCTATTTTTCCAGCTTTTGTCCAAGACTTTAAGTCTAGGTCCTAAAAGTTCCCATACATGTTCTTATCTATACTCAGCAAAATTTCACCCTCAATCTACCCTAAACATTTTCTAATACTCACTCAAACACTTAGTTATATTTCCATTCCCCAAACTCAAGTCTCAGACCCTCATCCTAAACTAAGGTTTTCCTTCAAGGTACTTCTTCAAACTTCAAGTTTCCATCTCCAATCTTCACCAAGTTCATCTCCAAGATAAGGTATGTGGGTTTCTTTAATGGGTTCCTTTCACCAATCATACCCAATCCTCAATTGCTCAAATTTCATGATTTAAAGTTAATTTATAAATGGGTCTTGGTTATTATAAAATTCACTGCAGACTATATTAAAGTTATGTAAAATTGTGACTATTTTTCTATGTTTTGAGATATAAATCTTTGATCAATTGTAAGATTTGAGGAGGGATTTTGATGTATATTTCTTGAGGGTGTTGCGAGGTGTTGATTGATCATTTTACAATAGATTTTCTTGCATAATTTTATCTCTAAATTTCATTGTTTTATACTACCATTTCACACCCTCTAAGTTTTTGATAAAATGTCTGGATGTGGTTTCTTGAGGAGTTAAAGGTCTAGTGCATGAGATATGAAATGATTAATTATATGATAATGAAATGAGCTTACGTATATGATAAATTCTATATAAAGTATTGCACTAGACCATGCTCAATCCGAGAAACTAAGAACTCGGATGACCTAGATGGAGGTTTGTACTCATCAACCTAGGGAAGGGTTTGTAGTTCTCCACCTACTGATGGGGCGGCATCATCACTAACCTAGATGGGGGTTTGTACTTATCAACCTAGGAAAGGGTTTGTACTTCTCCACCATGGTGATGGGGCGGCATTATTATCAACCTAGAAGAGGGTTAGTACTCATTCACCTAAGTGATGGGGTGGCATCATCACTAACCTACCAAAGGGTTGTAAATTTGGAAATCTAGCTAGGTATCTTCTACACATATAATATTCTATATAAGCATGGGTACTTAAGCATGTTTTACTTATGCATTGACCATGTATGCCATATTATTATACGTATTGCCTATTGATATACATTTTGATTATGATGCTTTATTCTTGTATGCATTGCATCTAACATACTTAGTACATTCAAATGTACTAAAGCATACTCTATGCTCACATGATGTCACCATGTAAGATACGGTGACCAAGTTGATCCTCCTCCTCCACGTGGCTAGTTCAGTGCTATTCAAGCTAATTGGTAAGCCCTCCACTTTAGGGACATAGTCTATGTTCCTTCTATTATGTATTGAGACATTCATCTTTATTGTTTAGTTTGACTATAACGGTGAGCCCGATTACGTTGTCATGGCCTCCACTCTTATCTATGTATTAGAGGTGTTGTTGGACATGTTATGTATCTATGATATGAGTTGAACTCTTGTTGTTTGACCATAATACTATGCAAGTCTTTCCTTTAGCCGCATTTTACACTTTCTTTTATCTTGATGCTTAATTTATTTCTTCTGTGCCCAAGAATATGTAATGATGCTTTATGAGGCTTGCTTGGGGTCCCTTTGGGTTCCCCTTGCACCATGTCATGTTTAGGCCCTAGGCTTGGGTCATGACAAACTTGGTATCAGAGCAATAGGTTGATAGATCCTTGAAGTCCAACAAACCATGTCGACTAGAGTCCTATTCATGGTTATGATGCATGCTATGACTATGAATAGGAGGCTATGAGACATTTTAGGAAATATTTCCCTTTTTCATATTCAAAGTTATGCTATAGAGTTGTAGTGAGTTTTCCCCACTAATGATTGTTCTTTGCTATGCTAGATCATACCAAACACTCGAGGATGAAGGGCCCAAACTCTCGAGGAGCAATCTAAATATGGTGAGCTCCGGGATGCCCAAGCCTCTCATGCTACTACCCAGGGAGCTAGGGTAAAAGACGTCATGAGGATGAATCCTCTGGTTTTCTATGGGCCAAAGATGGATGAAGATGCACAAGAGTTTGTTAATGAGGTCTATAAAATCTTAAATATCAAGGGTGTTAGGCCAAATGAAAAGGCAGAGTTGGAAGCATACCAACTCAAAGGGGTGGCTCAAATATGGTATGATTAATGAAAGGTTGAGAAGAGGGTTGGTAATATAGTGCTTTGGGAGGAGTTCAAATTGGCTTTCCTTAGTTGGGTTTTCTCTCTTGAGCTTAGGAAAGCTAAGTTGGTTGAGTTTATGAACTTGAAACAAGGTGCTATGAGTGTGAGGGAGTATGCCCTCAATTTTAATCAACTTTTAAAGCATGCTCCTCATTTGGTGGAAAATCCTAGATCTAAGATGAACAAGTTTGTGATGGGGGTCTCCAACTAAAGCATGCTCCTCATTTTGTGGCTGATCCTAGATCTAGGATGAACAAGTTTGTGATGGGGGTATTAGACTTGGTAAGTGAAGAATGCCAGTCCGCGATGCTAATTAGTGACATGGAGTTTTCTCATTTGATGATCTATGCCAAGCAAATGGAGGAGGAGAAATTGAGGAAGAGGAGGGGCATGAGGCTAAGAGGGCCTCTTTTGGGGGTAAGTTCCCAAGGGGTGGCCGGTTCCATCAAGTCCAAGGGTCTCATCATGCTAATAATAGGGGGTTTTCCAATGACCTCCATAGGGCTCAAGGTGTTGGTGTTATGGATCCCATGGATGTGTGTCCTACTTGTGAAAAGGGTCATAAAGGCCCATGTTTCAGAGATTCTAATGCATGCTTTGGCTGTGCAGAGCTTGGGCACAAAAAGGTAGATTGTCTAAGAAACTGTGACAGGTCAGGGCTGCTAATATGGTCCCATTGGGGAGAGGTGGTCCTCAAGGTAGTGCCCCAAGACACAGTCGGTTTTATGCTCTACATGGGAGGTAAGGGGTTGATGAGTTCCTGAATATTGTTACCGATATGTTGAAAATCTTTGACCTTGATGTGTATGCTTTGATCGATCTAGGAGCCACTCT
>DF358009.1:78641-91852 GCA_000787875.1 Solanum virginianum
GACTAGGAGCCACTCTTTCCTTTGTTACCCCTTTTGTTGCTAAAAAGTTCCATGTTGTCCCTGAGTTGTGGCATGAGTCATATGAAGTGTTTACTCTTATTGGTGTCTCTATTGTTGCTAGGAAAGTGTATAGAAATTATCCTATTTGTATTTTGTATAAGTTGTTGCCTTGTGATCTTGTTGAATTATACATGGTACACTTTGATGTAATTCATGGGATGGATTAGTTGTATGCTTACTGCGCTTCTATTGATTGTAGAACCCGCAAGGTCAAGTTTTAATTTCCTAATGAACCCTTTCTTGAGTGGGAAAGTCAAGATGTGGTGGCCAAGGCTAGATTCATTTCATGCGTTAAAGCCCATAAGTTGACTTCTAGGGGGTGTTTGTATCATCTTGTGAGGGTTAAGGATGTGGAGTCCAAAGTCCCTTCCATAGAGTCGGTCCCAGTTGTGAATGAGTTTATTGATGTCTTCCCAAATGACCTTCCCAGTGTCCATCCCAAAAGGGAGATAGATTTTGGTATAGATTTCCTTCATGATACTCAACCTATCTCCATTTTCCCTTACCGTATTGCCCCGTTGGAGTTGAAGGAGTTAAAAGAACAATTGAAAGATTTGTTGAAAAAGGAATTTATTAACCTCTTCAATCACCTGGGGGTGCCCCGGTGTTGTTTGTGAAAAAAAAGGATTGGTTACATAGAATGTGCATTGACTACCGGCAACTCAATAGGGTCACTATAAAGAATAGATATCCTCTTCCCAAGATTGATGACTTATTTGACCAAATGCAAGGGGCTAGCTTTTTTGGGTTAACCAATGCACCGACCATCTTCATGGACCTAATAAATAAGGTCTTCAAACCCTACATTCATTCCTTTGTTGTAGTCTTCATTGATGATATTTTGATCTACTCACATAGTAGGGTAATGGGTCATTTGAGGGTTGTGTTGCAAAGATTGAGGGAAGAGAGATTGTAAACCTAAATATGACCAGTGTGAATCTTAGTTGAAGGAAGTTGAATTCTTAGATCATGTGGTATCGGGGGATGCTATTAAAGTGGATCCTAAGAAAATTGATATGATTAGGAATTGACCTGGACTATTGACCCCATCAGATATTAGGAGCTTCTTAGGCCTAGCGGGTTAATATAGAAGATTTGTGAATGGGTTCTACTCCATAGATTCCCCTATGACCAAATTAACTCAAAAGAAGGTTAAGTTTGCGTGGACTGATGAATGTGAGAGGAGCTTCCACGAAAGGAACTACCCTACCCATTATCTAGAGTTAGCCGCCGTGGTGTTTGGATTAAAGATTTGGCATTATTGCTTGTATAAGGTGCATGTGGATGTCTTCACCAATCATAAGAGCCTCCAATATGTCTTCACTCAAAAAGATCTCAATTTGAGACAAAGAAGGTGGCTAGAACTTCTAAAAGGCCCAAGGGTCAACTTCACTTAGTTGGTGACATGGTGAAATTGGGCCTTTGGGCTAGTGGCTAGAACTTCTAAAAGATTATGACATAAGTGTATATTATCATCTGGGTAAGGCAAATATGGTGGCAGATGCTTTGAGTTGGGTGTCCATGGGTAGCCTAACTCATGTGGATGGTGGTGATAGGGAGATGGCTAGCGAGGTGCATAGATTGGCTAGATTGGTGGTTAGGTGGGAAAAGGTTGGTGATGATGGTGTTGTGGTTATTGATGGGTCTAAGTCTTCTTTGGTTGATAAGGTGAAAGCAAAACAAGATGTTGACTCCTTCTTGCTTGAATTGAAGGCCTTGGTGAAAGTGGGCAAAGTAGAGGTTTTCTCCCAAGGGGGAGATGGTGCTCTTAGGTACCAAGGTAGGTTGTGTGTGCCTTGTGTTGATGGTTTGAGGGAAAAGATCCTTCATGAGGCCCATAATTCTTCTTATTCTATTTACACTGGTTCCACCAAAATGTATAAAGACTTGAGATGTGTGTATTGGTGGGGAGGCATGAAGAGGGACATTACCAAATTCGTTTTCGATTGCCATAGTTGTCTATAAGTCAAAGCCAAACATCAAAGGTCGGATGTCCTAACCCAAGATATAAAGATTCCCATTTGCAAGTGGAAGGTGATTAATATGGATTTTCTGGTTAGGTAGTGGTTGATAGGATAACGAAATTGACTCACTTTCTATAAGTTAAGACAACATATGGGGCTGAAGAGTATGCAAGGTTGTATATCCATAGGTTGGTGAGGTTGCATGGGCTTTCTTTATCCATCATATCAGATCGTGGTTTACAATTTAGTTCATACTTTTTGAGGTCTTTTCAAAGGGGTCTTGGAATAAAAGTTCACCTTAGTATGGCCTTCCACCCTCAAATGGATGGCCAAGCCAAAAGGATAATTCAAACCCTTGAAGATATGCTTATGGCATATGTTAGGGATAGTTTGGATAACCATCTTCCTTTGATTGAATTCACATACAATAATAGCTATCACTCTTATATTGGTATTACTCCTTTTGAGGCTCTTTACGGGAGAATATGTAGATCATTGGTCAGTTGGTTTGAGGTTGGAGAGGTGGCTTTTTTGGGACCGAATCTAGTGATGGAGACCCTTGAGAAGGTTAGGATGATTAGGGAAAGGTTGAGGACAGCCCAAAGTCATCAAAAATCTTATGCTGATGTGAGAAGAAGAGACCTTGAATTCAAGGTGGGTCATTGGGTTTATTTGAATATTTCTCCAATGAAGGGTGTGGTCCATTTTGGTAAAAAAGGGAAGTTGAGTCCAAGGTATGTTTTTCCTTATGAAGTGATAAAGAGGGTTGGAAAGGTTTCTTATGATTTTAAGTTGCCTAGTGAAATGAATTTGGTTCATCCGGTGTTCCATGTCTCTATGTTGAGAAAATATATTGGTGATCCTAATGCTATTGTGCCTCTTGATTTTGTGGATGTTGTTAAGGATAACTTGACTTATGAGGAGGTTCTGGTTTAGACCCTAGACAGGCAAGTGAAGAGATTGAGGAACAAGGAGGTGGCATCCGTTAAGGTCCTTTGGAGGAACCAACAAACCATAAGTGCTACTTGTGAGGCCAAAGTGGACATGCAAAAGCAGTATCCTTATCTTTTCAACTCAACTCAACCCTAAGGTACTAGTTCTAAGTGCCCTATGTGATTTCAAGTCTTATTTTACAGCCCCTATGTCATTCATATGCATTCATGCTTTAAGTTGTTAATTTATGATGATTTTACACTCATGTTGAAATTTTGAAAATTATGTTTTAAATGTGATGTTGCATTCTTGTTGGGGTTGGTTTGTTTATGATCATTCTTGTATTGTACATCTCTTTTACATTCGGGGGAGATATTGAAACGACCCTAAAAAGTGCCCGAAAAATTGCCTTGGAATGCTCGCAATTTTAAATTCCATATATCTCAAAATCTGTTTGCTATTTCAAAAATTTGACTTCATATTCTTGTTCAAGGGGTCAAAATTAGGGGAAAAGGGGTCTAACCTCGATTTTAAAGCTATTAAAACGATTCATAAGATTTCACATGATGTAATTTCCAGTGAACAAATCGTGATGCTTTCGCGATGCGCACTGGTTCAAACAATGGCATGTTTTTTAGCTTCGGTCCAAGACCTTAAGTCTTGGGCCTGTTCCCATCTGTATTTTTATCTAAACTTAGCCAAATTTCACCCTTATACTACCCTAAACATTTCCCAATACTCATATAAACACTTAGTCATATTTTCACTCCCCAAACTCAAGTCCCAAACCCTCATCCGTAAATTGCATGGTTTTATACTACCATTTAACACCCTCTAAGTGTTTGATAAAATGTCAAGATGTGGTTTCTTGAGGAGTTGAAGGTCCAAAGCATGAGATATGATATGATTGACTATATGATGATGAAATGAGCTTATGCATATGATATACTCTATATAAAGTGTTGCATTAGAAAATGCCCAATCCAGGGGGAATAAGAGCATGTATAATAGATGTGGAGTTTGTACTCATCAACCATGTGAAGGGTTTGTACTTTGTCATAGTGGTGATAAGGTGTGATTATCATCAACCATGTGAGGGGTTTGTACCACACCACCGGGAGGATAGGGTGCAACCATCATCAATCACCCTAGGGGTGTGATTATCATCAACCATGTGAGGGGTTTGTACCACACCACCGGGATGATAGGGTGCAACCATCATCAATCAACCAAGGGGTTTGTACATTAGAAATCTACCTTGGTCTCTTCTAGACATATGATATCCTACATGAGTATGAGCTACTTAAGCATGTTTTACATATACATTTGATATACATGCCATATTGTTATATTATTTCTATTGCCTATTGTTACGCATTTTGACTATGATGCCTAATTCTTATTGCATTACATCTTACATACTTAGAATGAAATGTACTAACACATACTCTTGCCTACATGATATCACCATGTTGAAACCTGTGCCCAAGTTGATCCTCCTTTTCCCTGTAGCTAGTTCGATACTACTCAAGCTAGTTGGTGAGTTCTCCACTTCGGGGACCTTATACATTCTTCTTTATTGTCTATTTTGACTATGAGGGTGATCCCAGTTGCTTGTCTTGGCCCCTGCTCTTATCTATGTACTGGAGATGTTTGTTGGATATGTTATGTATCTATGATATGATCTTGACTCTTTCTCTATTATTTATGATGTTATGTAAACTTTCCCCTTATTCCCTTTGCCCCCAGGCTTACTCTTTATGCCTTTTATATGCTTCCCATACATGGCCCGAATAATCTAGATTGGGGTTTGTATTCATCAACCTAGGGAAGGGTTTGTATTTCTCCACCTGGTTATGGGGCGGCATAATCACTAACCTAGATGGGGGTTTGTACTCATTAACCTAGGGAAGGATTTGTACTTCTCCACCTTAGTGATGAGGCGGCATTATCACCAACCTAGATGAGGGTTAGTACTGATCCACCTAAATGATAGGGTGGCATCATCATTAACCTACCTAACGGTTATACATTTGAAAATCTAGCTTGGTCTTTTTCTACACATATGATATCCTATATGAGCATGAGTTACTTCAGCATGATTTACTTATGCGTTGATAAATGTCATATTACTATAAACAGGGCTATTGCCTATTGTTATGCATTTTCATTATGATGCTTAATTGTTATTTGCATTACATCCTATATACTTAGTACATTCAAACGTACTAACGCATACTCGATACCTATATGATATCACCATTTAAGAACTGATGCCCAAGTTAATCATCCTCCTCCTCCACGTGGCTAGTTAGATACTACTCAAGCTAGTTGGTGAGTCCTCCACTTCGGGGACCTTAGTCTATGTTTCTCTTATTATGTAATAAGATACTATTCTTTATTTTCTATCTTGACTAATAAGGGTGAGCCCAATTGCTTTGTCGTGGACCCCGCTCTTATCTATGTATGTAGAGGTGTTACTGAACATACTATGTATCTATGATATGAGCCTTGACTCTTTTGTCTCTTAATTATGATATTATGCAAGCTTTTACCCTTAGCCCCTTGCCCTTGTTTTCTAAACTTTTACATATTACTTAAGTATTAATCTCTCTCCCTTTGTCCCAATTCCTCTTGTTTATGTCTCTTATGTTATTTTACATTGCTTCCGTGACCAAGGATATGTAATGATATGCTATGAGGCTTGTTTAGTGTTCCTTCGGGTTCCACATTCATCGGTCATGTCTAGGCCCTAGGCTTGGGTCGTGACATCGTAGTACATCAATTTTATTTTTTGAAAATTTTCAATTCCAAGTGCCATCTACAACACCTGTTACGATCCATAACATGAACTATAAGCCAAAGGTATGGCTCGTGGATCATACACCAGTTTCAATTTTTACATTTTTCTCCTTGTTCCAACTTTTAAATTTATGGGATATATTACAAATACGCTATCCAATGAGAAATGTCATTTCAGAGTCAACAAAATTATTGAAACTTTCAATGAAGATCGTCTGAATAATAAGTAGGTCCCACAAGTAAAGCTTTAGTTTTTAATAACTTTCCAAGGTAGCTTAAAATAAGTCCAGAAGACTGGGGAGCTGAACTAAATCTCCATCTAGATCAAACTCGATGTTTCAAAGCTAAAAGACCCACTAGAATCATATTTTAAGGTTGCTCACTATCACAACCCAAGCCTTGGGCCTAGACATGATGAGGAAAATGGGGAACCCGAAAAGACCCCAAACAAGCCTCTTAGCATATCAATCACACATACTTATTTGCGGAAGCAAAATAAATAATAACAATAGATATAAAACAAAGGAAGCAGGACTAAGGGAAGTTTTTGATAATCATAAAAGCATAAAGAGTCAAGCTCATAGCATAAGTACTTCATAATATCCAACAATACCTCTAACATGGAATGGAGTGGGGGATAAGACACTTTTCGGGCTCACCCTAATAGTAACAAATGTTCAACATAAAGAAGTCTCGAAATAGCTAGAGCAATAAGGATAGTGTCCTCAGACTTGAGGACTTACCAAAGGTTGCTTTAAATGATCGTACTAGCCATGTGAAAGATGATCAAATGGTGCTCCGATCCTTTCATGGTAATATCATGTAGTCATAGAGTATGTGTTAGTATGTTTGAATGTACTAATTATGTTGGATGCAATGCAACAAGAGATAAGTCAATATAGTCAAAATTCATAATAATAAGCAATAGATAAGTGTAATCTCAATATGACATGCATGATCAATGCTTGATTAAAACATGCTTGTAAATTATTCAACTTGCAAAGGACATAATACATGTGTGGGAAGAGACTCTAACCGACAAAAGTAAGACCAAGTGAACTACAACTTGGAATTCGGATGATCACCCCTCATTGGTATAAAGGTGCTCTACCTGCAAAGGTAAACTATACGTCACTTTATGGGAGACCATCCCATTTCAGAGAAGTAACCCCCCTTACAAGAGCCCATCCCATTTCGGAATGGATTTCATGGTAAAGTGCACTAAATGGATCCACTAGTATGGCAAGGGTAAAATATAATCCTATGTTAGCACATACTTTGAGGAAAGGAGTATGGGCCCTTACTGATAGTCCACGCCAACATTCAATCCATTGGTCCTAAGTCTAATCCCACAAAATACATATAATAATCATGCTTTAATAACTTGTAATAAACATGGAAATATGACATGAGTAGCTCTTAAACATATGATCTCTAATGGTGAGCCTAACTTGAAAACATGGGAGTAGATCATAATCATACATGAACCTTGCTTTAACATGAATGACTCACAATAGGTAAAAATCTTGAAAATAGGGCTAAACTTGGTACTTGTAACATCATAGATACTTTTCATGAATTCAATACATAATTGAAAGCCCTTAATCATCATATAATCACTTGGTTTGCAAATCATGANAAAGATACTTTTCATGAATTCAATACATAATTGAAAGCCCTTAATCATCATATAGTCACTTGACTTATAAATGATGAAGTAGATCATCAATAACTTGAGAATTCTTGACTTGGCATTTTATCAAAAACTTGGTGGGTTCATGATACTAGTTTAAAATCATGCAATTCGAGAGTGAAATAAGATGAGAAAACTTAATGTAAATCAACCTAACAACATGTAGTAAAACTCTCATGTAGGGTGCCTTGAAATACATCATGAAATATCATAATAGATTATCGTTTCATAGCTCAAAACATGCATAGGCTCAATAGATAAAATCAATTCATGGTATAAGCTTGAAATAGATAGTCACATATAATCAATCAACATTTCATAAAACTCCAATATAATTTATATCCATAATTCATAATAAGAGATACCCATAGATAATAAAACTTTAAAACATGCAATTTTCATAAAAAGCAAGATTGGGCTCCATGGATGAAAGAACCCAATGGTTGAAACCCACATACCTCAAACTTGGGTTTTCTTGAGATGAGCTTGAAGAGAACTTAGAGCTTGAAAAGAATCCTTGAGTTCCAAAGTTAAGCTTGAAATCCTTGAAATTGAAGTGACATATTTGGTTAAGCCTTGAAGAAGTTTTTATGAGGGTTTTGAGTGATATAGAGTTGAAAAATGGTTAAGTATGGGTGTTTTCACGCAAAAGTGAGTAGGGAGCTATGACCCCAATACCCTTGGCCGAGATAGAAAAACCAAGAAAAAACTTACACTGATCCACATCCTTGGTGCGATGCGGACCCATCGTGCAGGCCAATTATGTACTGCTTCACGCACCCCTGCGCGTCATAGCCAAGGCACGAATGCTCTCTAGAAATCATAAATGAGTGAAATTTATTCTTCACTACGGGTCCTCTAAAATCGGAGTTATACCCATTTCCCACTCAATGTTTGCCCTCTAATCAAGAATTGAAGTTGAATTTTCAACATCACGAATGGAGTTTGAGATATATAAAAATTACTATGATGAACATTTTCGAAGAACATTTTTAGGGAGTTTCAATATCTCCCCCTTGGGAACATTCATCCTCGAATGTCAAAAAAACATGCATAAGAGAAGTAATCATAAAGACTTCAGCCCGACATGAAGGCAACAAACGAATTTAAACATCATTTTAAAAAAGTCTCAACATGAATGTCAAAAATCATCATAAACTTGTTACCATTAACATGAATGTATGCAAAAATAACATGAGGGCTGAAACTTAAGACCTGAAATCATATAGGGGACTTTAATTAGTACCTTTGTCTCGAGTAGAGTGGAAGAAATATGGGTATCTCTTTCTCATGTCCACCTCGACTTTTCATATGGCACTTCCAACTTGTTCGTTCCTCCAAAGGACCTTGATGGAAGCTACATATTTGTTTCTCAACCTCTTCACTTATCTATCCAAAGGTTTCATTGGGACTTCCTCATAGGTCAAGTTATCTCTAATGATACCCATAACATCCAAGGGGACTAGCACTTGGGTCACACACACACTTCCTCAACTTGGACACATGGAAGATTGTATAGACCATATTAATCTCCATAGGCAACTCCAACTCATAAGCAACCTTACCCACTCTCCTCAAAACTTTATAGGGACCCATAAATCTTGGGCTTAATTTCCCTTCTTGCCAAACTAGAACCACACCCTTCATGGGTGAGACTTTCAAATATACCTAATCTGTAATTCCCTTATTATTAAATAATGTATTCACTTTAAAAAAGGTATTTCCTCAAGATAAAATTAACCCCTACTTTACAACGCTTTGACTTGAGTTTGTGTCGTTAGAGAAATCAGTTTTCTTGAATTGTAGAAAGGAATGAGGGAGGGGATCGTTTTAGTGCAATTTATTTACTTTTATGCAATTATACATGTTAGACAAGCCTTAATAATTATTAATATGTGTGAATAAGGAAGGAAAAAGAGAAAATTAGGGCAGACACCTTATTGGACCATTTTTCTCTTAA
Organism: Solanum virginianum; assembly: GCA_000787875.1. Taxonomy (NCBI): domain Eukaryota; kingdom Viridiplantae; phylum Streptophyta; class Magnoliopsida; order Solanales; family Solanaceae; genus Solanum; species Solanum virginianum. The sequence goes on from DF358009.1 coordinate 88,054, forward strand.
GATGCTTTTAACATAAAATATGTTTTCGCCAAACAAAGTTGGTTTAATGAACTTATAAAATCTTTTAAACTCTCTAATAACCTTATATTTGACAAACATACATGAAATAAATCAGTTCTTTGGAGTAAAGTTTAGAAATCCTCTATCCTTTGGTAAGTGGTTGAATTCTGTCTTAAAATTGCATAGTATCTAGTAATTGTGGAATATCTCCTTGTATATAGCTATGGTTTTAATGTGTAAATATGTTTTGGAAAGCTAATTCATATACCTACGACTTTTATTTTTATGTGAAAATCTAAATCCATTTGTATTGTATCAAAAGAAGGCATGACACACAGTAAAAGTTCTTGCCATTTTTCTGTCTAAGAAGCCTTCTATGTACTATTGTTTGTATTTTAATCATATCTTGATGTTTGAGCTATAATTTGTGATGCCTCTTAGTTATTTGCAACCCCAAGACATATATCAACAACTCTTATATTTATGTTGAGACCTAATTTTTATAGTTATGGATTCAAAACAGTGGACGTTAGTTAGGACAAGTTCTGTCCAGAGTTTTGACATAGAAATCCTTGGGGGTGTGCCGTTAGTGTTTTGATTGTAAATACTTGTACAAATAGTATTTTGAAGTAATTCTTCATTATTTTCAACCTATATTCACATACCTACAGTTTTCATGTACACTAGAAAGCCTAGTTTTTGCATTTACCAATTCAAAATCAAGTTGCATCTCAAGGCAGTAAAGCTGCCGAGAAGAGTGTCATTTGCAGAAATAGGATTTAGTTTTGGCATTTATCTTGTATGTTTCTACCTGTTCAAAGTTCTTAATATTAAATGAGCATGTAAATGAGTATAAGTTGCTCACACTCTGGTATAATCTTAAGGAAATTGATTGAAGAAATAGATGTTGTACTGATCCCAACTTGGAATTGGAAGGGTCAGTTTCATGCTAAAAGGTTCAGGTTCGTGTAAAAATTTATTCTTGTGCCTTTGTCACTTGCTAGTACATTTGAATGTTATCTTGGTATCTCATCTACGTTCTTATTATTTTATCTGGTTGTGTTGATATATTTTCGAACTTGCATGGAACTTGTTTAATTCGTCCATTTGTATGAATTGCCTGATAACTTGACATCCTTGTGGAATTTGTCCTTCTTGTGGCTGTGACTATGTCACCATTGGTATGCCTCTTGATCAGATCAATTGCCATCTTAATTGTGAATTTTTGGTCCATCCTAAGCATGGAAGTAGTCCATTTTATGCACAAACTAGAAAGTCAATTTTAATATGGTTCTTGGTTCTCTTGGTAATTGGGTTTTCACCCTTCTTGTTGCAGGGCTTCGGTCCTCCTTGATAGTTGATTGTGTTTGGTGTGACGGTGTGACTTGCATACTGGGCAAAACATGATATTTGAACCCTTGATACTTAGATCGTTAAATATCCTACTTTATACTATTGATGTATTTGTTCACTTGGTCTATTTACTATATTCCAGTTCTATTTCCCTTTTACTTAAGAAGGGTAAATTGAGGGATTTAAGGTTTTTAGCTTTTAGCTTTTACACCTCTAAGCTTCATGCTTAGCAATAGTTATTTTTATCATAGGGAGTACCTGAGATAATGCTTGAGGATGGCCATTTAAGATAAATTTTGGGAGCTGTATAGAAGATCACATTTGTATCTAGACATAGATATTGTAGTAGTTTTGGGACATGTACATGATTCTCCTATCACATATGTATGTATAAATTTGAAAGGCTAGTGTTATAACACCCCACACCTTACATGTACTTGTCTTATACACATGAAACATGATATGGCTTTGTCAAATTAGCGCATATTTTAAAAAGTGCTTGAATCTCATATTATAGGGCGATATGTATGTCTAACCCTTAAAAGGGTCGAGTATATACAAGTTTTAAGTCAAATTGAGGAGATCATGGCTTTAAACAAAGACAGAGAATTAAGGTGCTTGAAGGACATAGGAAGCTAGTAGGTGAGTCACCTACTTCCTTAGCTTAAACTTGCTAGCTAGACGGAGACGAAGCTCGATACCGAATTTGTCCAAGTCTGATAATGAATAAAGTCCATGTGAAGGGTGTATCTTGAGCCCATGTTTTAGCATCATAAATGGACAATATTTATAGCCCACGAAAAATAGGAAAAGGACCCAAGTACATCACAACTTACTTAATGATTTGGTCCCAAACTAAGTAAGGATAAAGGGGAAGCCAAGGTCCATTAGTTTGCAACCCAATAAGGCCCAAGTGAAAGGGCAAACTGGTACATTACTAAAATGATAAAATAAGGCCTAAAATGTAAAACAAATTTGGCCAAATTAATCCTTTAAAAGGGGTTACAAGCAGCACCTTTAAGTCATTCTTAGACTTGAAAAATTTCAGCTTTCACAAAAGTTCTTTGTTATTCTTTATTGACTTTGTAAAGCAGCCACAAGAAAATTTTAGGGTTCTTAAGGAGGCCCTAAACCTTGAAAGTAAAGGTAACTGATTATAGTTGTGTATTCAGTAAGGTTTCTTCATGAAAAACAAGAGACTAGGCTGATTATACCTTTGCTGAAATTGTTGGACATCATATGTTCCAAAGATTCTTGTACACTTTTCTTGTTATTTCGGAGCTTTTCTCTTCTTGGGTGCTTGTTTGTGAAGGGAGGTTGCCGTGCTTAATGATTTTTGGTTTTGTAATGATGTAGTAAGGCTGTTGGACAATATTTACTGTCTGCAAGAGTGAGTTCTTATATGATATTGTAATTGTGTTCTTAGAATGAACTTGTGGGCTGGTAGTTGGGAATTGTTGTTCCATGACCTCCATCTATTTTGGAACTATGTGAGACGATGTAATGTTATGTTGCCTACTTATGTGTTGTGTAGAATTATTATGTGTTGTGCCTTATGAGCTGTTGTAAGACTGTTAAGGGTATAAAAAAATTTGTATATTACATGTCCATAAGAATTGTTATTAGAAAATGTGACTATAAGTGGAAAGGTTGAAAGAATGCCTTTGGTTCGCTAAATACAAGCTTGCTGCCCGGATGTTAGATTTTAAAAGATTGGAATGCCAAGAAGTGGTACTTAGCTGCTAATACTAGTCTTATTGCCTACTCTATTGTAGATAAATATTTGGAGGAAAGGGAGGTTATTTTAAGGTAATAGTGAGGCAGTACAACGAGGTATGTAAGGCTACTAAATTTCATATTACTTGGTATGAAATCTAGATTCTTCCTTGGCACATAAAGGCACTTACCAACTCCAACCCAACTATTAATAGTGTCTCCACTCTTTCACATGCTCATATGCTCCCATACATAGTCACCTTCGAATCTGCATATATATGTGGATACCAAGTTACATGGGTTCTTGTTGCTAAATAAAGTTCACGAGTTGTTTCATCTCATACACATTTCATTATTTGTGTAATGTACTCTTTTTATTTTCATATTGCTTGTATGATTATCTACATATCACATGCTATATCTACAGTCCTACAACTCCTATATTGTGTCCACCAAAAGAATCACCTCAAAGGTAATTGAAAGGTAAAGTATATTGTTTATTGATTGGTGGTAACCCGAGGGATGGAAGAATCACCTAGCTAAGGTCGATCCTATCATGGGGGTAGCCCAAAGGGTGAAAGGAAATGCCTAGCTAGGATCGATCCTGATATAGATTTACCACTGATCACCTGGTCATTTGTATTACATGTTGTTCATAGATTATACATTAAAGGTAAAATAATAAAAAGAACATAAAGTACATGATCCCACAGTATAACTAAAGGTAGCC
>DF358008.1:42319-93042 GCA_000787875.1 Solanum virginianum
CAAAATATCTGTTGTTTTTATCCTAAGGAGATGGTAGCTTCTAGAGTAGATCACCTTGGCACTTTACTATCTGAGCACATCGCTTATATCATGAAGTGATAACTCCTGACTTCACATCACTCTGTCTTTTTAAGTGACAAAGCCATGGCATTTAGAAGGAGTATCCCTGAAGTAAAACAACAGGACAAACCGTTGCTTGGTTTGTGGAGTACTAGCAGGATAAGGAGAACAAATTGTATTCCTAGAACTAAATTACCAATTTCAAAAAAAAATAGTATTCCTAGAACTTGTACATTACAAATCTTATAATTTTGGTGATGTACAAATCTTAGACATAATCACATCTCATGATCACAACCATCAAACTGAACAATGCATTCAGATTGTGAAGTACTCTAGAATAATTTAGATCAACCTTCAATTTTACCTAGTATGTTCAATAAATTTAACTTCTTTTTTTTTTTTGGCTAAATCAATTACAGGATATTTCATCACAATTCACAAGGGATCTCTACTTGTTTTGTTTCAACCATCAACCCAAGTAATCAATACATAACTCATTTCAAGGTAAGGGTATAAGTCTATAAGAAGGGATTCACATGATGGCAACATCTTAACAGTCCAGAACTATCTCCATTAAGATGTTCAAAACCACATATGATCTGGAGAAGAAACTATTACCAAGGGATTTCCACCATTAATTACCAATTGTTAGGCTAGTCTAGTAATCTAACACCTATTTTGTACACATACAAAGTGCACTACAGCAGCACCCCTGTGCTTTTTCGTCGAATATTTTCCTAGTAGGATAGAAGAAAACCATTCTCAAGGGATCCACCACAAAAGGAATGAAATGTCTCTGTCTTAATCTGCTTAGGAGCCCAAACATTCACATGCCTTACCATGTGAACTCGAGGTCCAGCTATATCTAGCTACAAGAACTACAAAGGGAGCACAGCTATAGGCTAAAGATAATGCAATAAAACAAGTCCACCCAACTGTTCTAAGAGTAAGTGCCCACACTTGAATTCAGAAGCATCCAATAGTTGTAGGCACATAAAGTGCTATGTCATCCACTGTACAAAGATTATTATGAACAAAATTGCTGTCAACTTGTCATGTAGATTCATCTCAAGATCTCTATTGCATGGCACGTCCAATTGGGATGTTAATTGAAAAGGTTGATGACAAGGTATTTTCTGAGGGAATAGTAATGAATAAGGAGGGGCAAGGAAGCCCTAATACAATAAAGTAATTTGGTGACAAAATTATGTACCGCGCATTTTGGGGTCTAACTCTGCTTTAGATGGGGAACTTGTTGAGTGCTCACTGATCATCCTTAATGTTCTGTTGTCAACTATCCTGTCAGTACAAAGCAGCCTCCCAGTTAGCACAACACTACCAGTGAACAATTTAAAATGCATAAATAAAGCAAGATAATAATAAGTACCCCAATCTTAGAGGATCTATGCATTCCATGCCGCGAGGGAAAGACTGCAAACTCTGAAGTGCTTTCTTTGCCAATGCCATCTTTTCCTCCTCAGCCTTAATTTGAGTGGCTGGAATTGCTCTAGCCTCCCTCATATCCCGAACATGACGTCTTAGCTGAAAACATTTTGATCTTTAGGTTCAGTATTCATTCGAGAATGTTTTAAACACTACTAGCCAAGCAAAAATTTCTGCACACATTCTGATTTACAACGATAAAGAAGACATTTATCCACTTCCACAGGGAATATAACTTAAAATTTATATAGAGGACCTTCCAAAATAAAACTGACTCCTTTGAGTGAACACACCCAAATGTATGTGATACAAAGAGTAATCCCTATAAGTAAATAAGGAACTTCAGCGCTAACAAGGACATACCAATAAAGCAAAGTTCCTTTTGTTATTTTTTTTTTAATTTATTTAGTTTTTTGATGAGTAATAAGAAATTTCGTTGTTGGCGTCAAGAAGATGCAAAATAGTACAAAATTTGGGAAGATGACAATACTTCATTAGCTCAATTACAAAGCAGACTAAACTAGTACCAGGGAGCTAACAAAGTTCAAAATAAAATCTCAGGGAAATCTATGGGTGAAAGACTACGCCAACTATAAAGATACAAAAGCCATCTAGCCTTAAGGGAGTAATTTGGAGTTGATAAACCTGCAAAATATCTGTTGTTTTTTCCAATACTTCTCCACAGCACTTGCTTCAACTAATACTTAGAAAGTGCTGTTAATCTTTAATATACAAAAATAATTCCAAAATAATATTATCATACCATATCCAACACCTTGACTTGTTATCATAAATTCCTACTTTACATGGAACCACTTGTAAATTGTAAATATATTAGGCAAAAGAAATCATAGATTTTGAAGCTCAAACTTGAAAGTTGAAAATTTGAGTATTTTGAAGCTGTGATCTTTTGAAATTTGAAGTTGTGTTTGGACTTGCATTTTACTTAATTGGAGAAATTTTTTTCCTTAAAGTTGAACTCTGAAAAATACTTTTGATCATAAAATTTCCAAATTCAACATCAATTTTCAAGAATTTGAAAAACATCTTTCACTCCAAATTACTCATGAATACTACTATTTTTACTTTGAAAACAAAAACTACTTTTTTCAAATTTCACAATGAAGCATGGCTAAATGACCACTTAAAAAAACAATAAGAAAAGTTAAGTTTTTTGTGAATGGAAGGCAGTTTTGGGGAACTTCAAAATATTTATGAAATTTCATAGCTAAACAGATACTTGGAGCTTCGAAAAACGCTAGTTTAGATACCTCGTCTTCATCAACGCGTTTCCAGCAATCAGGTTCACCACCATGCCAATGTTCATCATCATCCTTCCCAGGTCCTCTCGGAGCCCTTTTTTTCGGGGGAGCTTTAGTATCCCTCTTAGAGGATGGTTTATCCTCTTCCCCAGAGGAAATGCTGAGAATCTCCAAGTCCGAATCATATTCATCGACCTCCGACGGGTCCTTCCTGTGCTTCGGCTGCACTTTTCTGTTCGGCGTCGCAGCAGCTCCTCTACTTGGGTTCTGCTTGGGCGGTGGCTCGGAGGGCTTCTTTCCCATTGATTGCTCCTGCAATGCCATTTGTAAGAGCTCATCTTCGTCACTTTCGCTTGACATTTTTCCTCAGTTTCTGTGTTTGTTGAGAATTGCTGTGATGAATTTGGCGATGGTGAGTGAGTTGCCATGTTGACAAGTAAGAAAAAACGCAGCTTTTTTCGTTCATCCTCTTTTTTAGAACAAAGGAAAGACCGTTTCCTTTTACATGGATACTAAACGAATTTTTATTTTTAAAAAAAAAAAAAGTAATGGTAATATTTAATTATAAGTTAATGGGGGTTGAATTAAAATAATTAAAAATTTGAGACCAAATTAAAAAGTAAAAACTTATAAAGAAAAAGAATTAAAAACTCTAGCTTATTGAGCAAAAGCTTACAAGAAGGTTGTCTCTTTGTCTTTCTTTTTTTGACTTCAATATTTGAAGATAATTTTTTTTTTATCATATTTTTTGAAGAAGTTGTTTAGAATTACAAGTTATTTATTTGTGCATATTGTTTAAGTAAATAAAATACATAAATAATTATGATTGTATTTATTAAAATATGAGTGTTCAACATAAACAATAGTTAGTTGTTTAAGCAACTAATAATTGTTTATACGAAAACCTAAATTGGCACATCTTAATAAAAGAAATCTTTCAAGAGGTGATTAATTTGTGAGTGAATCAAGTATCTATCTAAATTGTTTTGACCGTTGAAGTTTACATGTGAACATAAACACTTTCATTGTAGGTAAATAACTGTGGATTGCTTATATAAATACAAATTGTTTACACATGATTGCTTAGTATAAACAACAGTCAGTTGTTCAAACAACTAAGAATTGTTTAAACGAGAACCTCTATTAGACATTGATTTATTGATCATATCTGAAAATGTATTGACACATATTGACAAAAAGGATCTTTCAATAGGTAATTAATTTTAAAATAATAATTTCATAACAATTAATAACAAATTCTTTGATTCTACTAATAAACAACTTAATCATATACAACACTAACTTATTGGGGAGCTAGTTGGCTTGATAATAATTCCACATCTAGTGAAAAGTTAAAGGTTTTATATATTATTACTTATATCAATACTTACTATAATTTTAGTTTGCTTATATTATCATATCTAGTATAAAATAGATAAACAACTAGTGATTGTATAGATCAAAATATAATAGTTTAGCATAAAGAGCAATAAGTTGATTAAGCAACTATGAATTGTTTATACTAGAACATCAATTGGACATTAATTTACTGATCACATTTGAAACACATATTGATACATCTTGATAAAATAAGTCTTTCAATAGGTGATTAATTTGAATATACTAATTTGACCACAATTAATCACAAATCTTTGATTCTACTAATAAACAACTTAATCATATATAACATTAACTTATTGGGAGAAAGTTGATTTGATAATAATTTCACATGTTGTGAAAAGTTAATGATTTTATATATTATTATTTAAATTAATTTTTATTGTAATTTTATACACCTCTAAAATCATATCTCATATTAAAAAACATAAGCAAGTAGTGGTTGTGTAGATCAAAATATGATTATTTAGTGTTGATCAAATTTGTAAACATATTGACACATCTTGACAAAAGAAGTCTTTCAAAGGATAATTAATTTTAATATATTGATTTGGTCACGATTAATCACAAATTCTTTGATTCTATTAATAAACAATTTATTCATATATAATATTAACTTAGTGGATTGATAATAATTTCATATTTTGTGAAAAATTAATGATTTTATCTCTATGAGATAATGGTAAGGTCTGCGTACATTTTACCCTCCTCTAACCCCACTTGTGAGCTTCCATTGGGTATGTTATTGTTGTTGTGAAAAGTTAATGATTTTATATATTATTATTTAAATCAATACTTATAGTGTAAATCAAAATATGATTGTTTACCATAAACAACAGTCAGTTGCTTAAACAACGAAGAATTGTTTATACTAGAACTCAATTAAACATTAATTTATTAATAACATTTAAAAATATATTAACACATATTTATTTAAAAAATATATTCTAATACAAATATAGCAATAACAACTAGCCTTGTTATTGTAAAAAGTGTTGTTTACATTAAATAACTTTCTATTATTGTGTAAATAACTATGATATGCATTAAGCAATCGTTTGTTGTTTGTACTAAATAATCTATTATTATTATGCAAATAATTATTATTTTATCAAACAAATTGTTGTTGTCTATATTATATAATCTAATGTTATTGTGCAAACAACAATTATTAGTATTAAAAAAATTTGTTATTGTTTATAGAATAATTTTCAATTTTAAAAAAATAATTTAATTATTCTAATAGTGATATTATTGAAATGATTTATATATACAGATAAAATGACAATAAAAAATTATCAAGTAGTTTATAAAAGAGGGCCTAGAAAAAAGGCGAGAATCGTGAAGTAGGAATTTTCTTCGGCCAGAGAAGAAAATGAGAATGATACTAGAGAAGGAGATGAAAATGAAAATGAAACTGAAAAAGAAAGCGAAAATGAAATTGAAGAAGTGAGTGATGAAAGTGAAGAAGAAAATAAAGAAGCATGTGATGAAAGTGAAGAAGACGATGAAAAAGCTAATGTGCAATTCGAGAGAAGAACAAAATTAATACATGACAAGTTGGTCTTCTAAGTTCAAATGTGAGTTTTTTTTTCAATTTTTACTAGTGAAAAATAGTATGTATTCGAATATTTACTTTTAAAAAATTACTATCAGTCTAAACAACTGACAAATGGTTAAACAACTGCTAGTTGTTTAACGCAAACAAATAGTTATTGTTTAAACACCTGTCAGTTGTTTACTGTAAACAAACACTAGATGTTTGTAACTTCTTATACTTTAATTAATTAATTTTATAAATAATGTGCAGTTTGTTGATGTTTCTGATAGTGAGGAATTAGAATGCATTAAATCTACTGGCCAAATAAATTGTAGCTTCAAGACTTATTATTCCGAAAAAGATCATTGTTTGAGTAAGTTTATTATAAGATCGATCACTTCTCAAAGGAAAAGTATTCATTCAATTCAGAGAACTCCTAAAAAAGAAGGGCATTTCAGATATGTTTAAGAAAAGTTGTTTTCGTCATTTTCTTGACATCTCAATGAATAACACAAATGTTGCATCGTCCATAGTTCATAATTTTCTACTCCAATGCATTATTTGTGAAAAAAAGAATGAATTGTGGTTTGAGCATGAGAAGATGTCAATTTGTTTTTGTTTGCAAGAGTTTGTCTGAATAACTGACCTACATTGTTATCCCTTTCCTTCTAAAGAAATAAAGATCAATCTTATGGAGAAAAGTAGTGCATTGTGAAAATTTCTCTTCAAGAAAGGAAAAGGAAAATCAATTAATGGCATCCTTCTTGAAATGATTGAATCACCAACCATATCAAAAAAAATATAAATTTTCACTTGCATTAATTTGGTTCTTGCATTGTATTTTATGTGCACGAGATTTATCAAAGGCGGTTGATATTGGCATGATCAAGCTAGCTTCAATCTTTGTGTCTTTGATGAATACCCATGGGGTCTCGAAAGCTTCCAGATGACGATCGAGAGCTCTTGAGACCCCATGGGTATTCATCAAAAACACGAGGATTGCAAGCTAGCTTGATCATATCGATATCAACCGCTTTTGATAAATCTCGTGCACATAAAATACAGTGCAAGAACCAAACTAATGCAAGTGAAATTTTTATTTTTTTTTTATGTGATTGGTGATTCAATCATTTCAAGAAGGAATGTGTCATTAATCGATTTTTCTTTTTCTTTTTTGGAGAGAAATTTCCACAATGCACTACCTTTCTCCATAAAACTATCCTGTATTTATTTAGAAGGAAAGGGATGGTAATGTAGGTCAGTCACTAAGGCAAACTCTTGCAAATCAAAACGAATTGGCATCTTCTCATGCTCAAGCTACAATTCATTCTTTTTTTCACAAATAATGTGTTGGAGTAGAAGATTGTGAACTATGGACGCAAAATTTGTGTTATTCATTGAGATGTCAAGAAAATGACCAAAACAACTTTCCTTAAACATATCTAAAATGTCCTCCTTTATTAGAAGTTCTCTGAATTGAATGAATGTTTTTCCTCCAAAGGTGATCTTACAATAAACTTACTCGAACAATGACCTTTTTCGAAATAATAAATCTTGAAGCAATAATTTATCTGGCCAATAGACTTAATGCATTCCAATTCCTTACTATCAGAAACATCAGCAGGCTACACATTATTTATAAAATTAATTAATTAAAGTAAAACATAAAAAGTTATAAACATTTAGTGTTCGTTTGCAGTAAACATCTGACAGATGTTTAAACAACAACTATTTGTTTGCACTAAACAACTAGCAGTTATTTAATCATTAGTGATAGTAATTTTTTAAAAATAAATATTTGATCATATACTATTTTGCATAAGTAATAATAGAAAGAAAAAACTCACATTTAAACTTGAAGGACCAACGTTCTTGTCATGTATAACTTTGTTCTTCCCTCGAATTGCACATTAACTAATCCCACATTTTGTCCCATAACTCTCTCATCCCACGCACCAATTTGGAATGAATAATTTAGTTAAAAAAATGATATCTCAAACAAATAATTTATTCCTTTTTTATTCGTAATCAGTCTCTCTATCTTTATGAGATAGTGGTAAAGTCTACGTACATTTTATCCTCCCAGACCTCACTTGTGAAATTTCACTGAATATGTTATTGTGTTAAACAAAGCATTTGAATCTGAGCAGCAGAAAACTTTAATTTCCAGTCTACTTTTCTTGAGAATTTCAATATGGTCTTTAATCATCATTTGGGAAATAAATACATGCACACAGAACACAACTATCAGAAAATTGTTCATTTATAAGCAGGTATTATTATCACAGTAGCTAACAAGCTACTAGCAACATACATCTGTAGTCATAAAATTGATGATTTTGTGCCTTACAAGAACCACCAATTTAGTCTATTTCAACAAATTAGCATGAGTAAGAATTGTAGAGAGAGATAATGAATGTAAATGTACATCCATTAGTTCTTCTCTTCAGCAGCATAAAGCCTTTTGATCTCCTCTACATCATCATAACTACCAAGGAATACTGGCGCCCTTTCATGTATCTTCGTTGGAACTAAGTCCAATGCCTGTATAACATGGTCCATCAGAGTTCCCATAGTCGACCCCAACTTGTTTTGGACTAAAAGTGGAACCAAACAAACTTGAAGTTTCTCTTTTTTTAGAGTGTAACTAAATATCAGATATCTTACCCGCTCCTTTCCGGTAAATGCTTGGCCTCCAGCTTGTTCCATCAGAAATGACATGGGAAATACTTCATAGAGAACCCTGTTTCGTACAATTTCATTTGTAACTTTTCAGAAAATTATTGTTGAGAAGTTTCTTCACGACTCAGAAGACGTTTATAACTTACCGCAGCTTCCCATTGGGACTTTTCTTATCAGCTGGGTACAAAAAGATACCTCCGTAGAGTAATGTACGATGAACATCAGCTACCATGCTGCAAGTTACGGTCCATATGTCATGTAACGTTTGACATTACATTTATGATCTAACACAAAACATGATTTGTCTGATAGAAACAATAGTTGTTGCATCCTATCCATTGAGAACAACCGCAAAATAAACCCAACCCATCCAATCAAATCAAACAACTTGACCTTGATTACAATTGTTTGACTTACATACAGCCCCATCTGCACATCTCATATGAAGCTTTTAACTTTTGAAGTATCAAACTACAGTAAACTTATAAGAACTTTGAGATGGTCACTGAATCATTCTTATAATGCTATTCACGTTAGCAGTAGAAGAGAATTCACAAGAAGTTTTTCATCTCTATTATTACGTACATCTTAGAAAGTTAATTCAATGCTTGAACAGTGAATTTGAAGATGAAATTCTTTAATGGAAGGAAATAAAATCACAACAGACAGAACACATAAGAAACTAAGCAATTCAAGCATTTAAAATCTCACGCTACATAGCTCACGTACCTTCCAATATATCTTAGAGATTTGGGTGAAGAACCATCCTTGGGGAACTTGCAGCTCTCCACGTATCTGAAATTTTAAGGAAAGAAAGATGTCATAGAAACTGGAAAGCATATATAACTAAACTCATTAAACGTACTTGGACGTTGGACCATCCCAGTTCTTGGCATTTCCTTCATTCACTGAATAAATCTTCCCTTTCTTTGGAATCTGCATGTGGGAAGCAATGTAATGATCTTGCTAAACAGAAAGATACATCAATCCAAATAGCATAAAACAAACAATAGAAACTCATAAAATAGAACGTTAATAGGTGAAAAGATGAGGTCAAGCACGCAAAACATCAAGGACAGATAATTTCAAGTTTAAGCAGAGGCCACTTCAGAATAAGAAAAGAACATAGGAATTAAGATGTTATTAGCTAAAACAATTTCATGTGGCATGCTGTCTAGCGTTCTCACAAAGAGAGAATATTCTACACACGAAACCATTATAATTATAAATTTCAGCTGTTTGGTTCACCACCAAGTCATCGCAGACACAATTAAGGTAACTGTAACACATTTAATAACAATCACTCGATTATTTGCAATTCTTCGACATCTGTTAGGTCAATCAGATTAAAACTTGAATACAGAGTGTTTAATCTACCTTTGCTTCCATTCACATCCTTGGCCTATTTACATTCCTTAAGTCCAATTTTAATATTTGACTCATTGTGATGTAATTAGACATTATTCACATACTACTAATAAGAATTACAATTGAGAAAGTTATAATTACCAATCTATAACATAAAGAGATGATTAATCTACACGTCTTGAAATTATCTTCCAAAATTATATAAAGACAAAATCGTGTTCTCATCCAAACTCCATCCTCCTGGAAATATCCAACTTTTATTACTATGACAATCTCGAGTCTCATGAAATGATCCAGAAATGGATGATCAAACCAGGTCATTAGGTGAGGAGACAAGTGAGCATTTTAAATAGAAGTAAATAGCTGAGGAACAATGTTACCTTAATATCTGGATGAGTTAAGATGAACTCGCCTAAAGAGGGGTCAAGTGTAAAACCATTAACACCTCTTCCAGTGCTCAAGACAAGCTGCAAACAACCGAGCCCAAAAAAGATACTGTCACTGGTACTGGCGATTCTCACTCTTTGAAACAGTTTCCAGTAAGAATCATATAATTATTTGTATAGATTTTGGATCTACGTTTGACAAACCCAACAACACTGTCAAATCTTTCCAATAAAAGACAATATTCGTACCGTACAAGAACTTCCATACATGCAATATCCAGCAGCTACCATATTCTTTCCAGGTTGCAAGACGTCATCAAGTGTTGGTTCATGAGCATCTTTCATCATGTAAATCCCAAAGATCTAGATAAAACAGATGCATTATGGCATTGTAACATCATGTAAGAGGTAAAAGTTATAGTAGTTAAAAGCCTGTGAATGAAAAATTAATAGCTCAAAGTGGAATGATACCGTTCCGAACACAAAACATGATTTGTCTGATAGAAACAATAGTTGTTGCATCCTATCCATTGAGAACAACCGCAAAATAAACCCAACCCATCCAATCATAGAAACACCACAATCAATGTTGGAAGATCCATCCAGAGGATCAAAAACTACACAGTACCTGTTTTTAATATTGTATGAAATGCAGTCTCATTAATGAAAACAACTTAATTCTTAAAAGTTGTGAAAACTATGAAGCGCTACAATACGTACTTTCCACGCTTAGCTGGCTCTACGAAAGTAGCTTCTTCGTCTTCTTCAGACACGAGAATGCACTGTATATTTGATATCTTTAAGATCACAACAACTAGGTATTTTAGCACAATACATTAAAACATGATTAGGTCTTACTGTTCGGCCACTGCTGACCAGAGCCTTGATGAAAACTTCATTTGAGAGTACATCCAGTTTCTTTTGGTCTTCGCCCTTCAATTAAAAAAAAATAACATTCCGATAAGAAACAAACAGTTAAATGCTTTAAAACTACAAAAGCACGATTTTTTACAACTTGCCTGCACATTAGTCTCACCAGCAAAGCCCAAGGAGTTTGGCCAAACCTGCCTAAAAAGATGTATCCACAGGTATATATATCAATAATGGAAGGAAGGATAAAACAAAAAGATGTAAAGCTAGTTTAAAGTGCAAGCTGAAAGAGTCACTGCAGTGAAGCTTCCTCTGCCTCGACCACTAACATAATAAGGAAGGATAGGTTAGAGAGAAGTAAGCCAATCCACCCAGAACTGCTGTAAATTTGAATAGAGAAGAAAGAATGAAGAAACGAAATTTCTCCATATAACTAAGCACTATAAGGAAAACAATTTTATCAAATAAAATCCCAACCTCTTGCGAATGACTCGTAAAATTCAAGCTTTCTTATAAATAACAAGAAATTGACAACCATGGTGTCTAGGTCATTCTGCGTGCTTACTACCTCCCCACGGGGTTCCTTTTACCTCCAACAAGCACAGGTACCGGGTACCTAATATTTTGCCTCCATTGGGAATTGTATTTGAGACCTCTTGGTTTATTTTCAGACTAATTAA
The DNA here is from genome assembly GCA_000787875.1 of Solanum virginianum. Classification (NCBI taxonomy): domain Eukaryota; kingdom Viridiplantae; phylum Streptophyta; class Magnoliopsida; order Solanales; family Solanaceae; genus Solanum; species Solanum virginianum. Next base: position 54,012 of record DF358008.1, read on the forward strand.
AAAGTTCATTTTATTTTGACTCCAAAACTAACAGACAATGATGAGAAAACTTGAAACCGAATAACGCAGCCATACCATGAGAAAAAGGGAAGATCTCTCATATATTTTTATGTATAGCCTTAGCAGAGCAATCCTAAAGCAAATTGGCAACCCATCATACACATGATTATCTTTTTATGACTATTATGTCCAGCCAGCTTACTTCTACTTTTCCACTTAGTACCTGTTATCTCTCTCCCACCAACACAGGCATCATACACAAGATTATCTTTTTTATAACTATTTTATCCAGCCAACTTGCACGCAGTTGGACCATTCCACTTCGTACCTGTCATCTCCTAGCAACGCAATCATCAATTCATCATACACAAGATTATCTCTTTTATCCGGCCAGCTTGCACACATTTTAACTATTCCAATTAGTACCTATTATCTCCCACCACCACACACACACTTGGACTATTCCCCTGAGTAGCTGCTATCAGGCATCAAAAACTCAACGAAAATCGCAATTAGCTACAAAGAAGCAATGATGGAATGAAGAAATTGAACATGGAGAAAATGTGATTTAAGATCAGCACAAGTCAACGATAATAAAACTGACCTTGTTAACAGCAGAACAAACAAATTTGCAGCCGAGAACAATATGATTAAGCAAAATAGTGAAATCTCCACGAGATTCGGGGTATTTACTCTGTTCATTCAACACGAACCTAGTGATGGTCATCAAATCAGTCCGATGAGCATCCGCTGCGTGATCCATCGCCCTTCCTCCCCTCAAAAATCTCCACTAACAAAAACACTCTTCTAATATACAATTTGGGTGGCACGCTATTCAATGCTTAGCTTGCTGAAAATAGATTGATTTTGTAAATGGAAGCTACCATGTACATAAATTAACTAAATCAATTCAATATTCCAAAATTAAATAGTAATAGATTCTCTCGCAATTTTTAATTTGATTTGATTTAATATGAAATTTAAAAAAATAATATCAAAATTTATTTTAATTTTGTAATCTTAAATGTATCATATAAAAAATTAAAAAATAAAATATTATTCTTTTTAAAACAAATCAACAAAAATAAATTATTTTTTCCTTAACTTAGAGAAAATATTTTAATATTATAGACAAATTATTATCATATAATCAAGAAGTTATAAATTCAAGTCTTGAAAATAATCTTTAGCAAAAATATTGCATACAATAGATTTTTTTGATCGGTTTTTTTCTCCATTTCTCTTTGTAGCAAGAGTTTTAGTGTATCAAATTTGTCCATTTTTAGACAAATAAAAATAAATAAAAGTAAAAAAGTGAGATGGAAATGACTAGGGATATCTAATGTCAATCGAAGCTTCGTATGACACGTGGAGAGATAAGCTTGAGCCAAGGTACTCCGTGGTTAACGGAAGATAATGTAATATTTTGTCCATGTGCTTATTTTGTTCCATTGTGAATATATTATTCTATCGATTTCTAAAATAATAATCTAATTTGATTTAACATAGAATATAAAAAAAAAAGTTTAAAAAAATTTAATCTTGTAATTTTAAATTAAGTTAAATTTATATTAAATAAAATAAAATATTTTTTGATCTTGTGTTCTTAAATTTATCATGTAAAAAATTAAAATTAAAGTATTAAAAAAAAGAGATGATTCTATTTTAAATAAAATAAACAAAAAAGTTGATTAATTTTTTAAAGGGAGGAAGCGTCTCTATTCATTTTTACTTATTCATTATTTTGAACAAACAACAATAATAACATATAAATCCATAAGTAGGGCTTCGAGGGGGTAAAATGTACGCACATTTTGCTACTAGAGAGGTTATTTCTAAAGATTCTTATCTAAAAACTATCATCCAAAAAATAAAAAATACTAAATATGAAACCAAATGATTAGAATGGAAAGCAAATGATAAGTTATAAAGATAAATTTATTATTTTGAATAAATTATTATTTAACATTCATCTTTATTTATCCATTTTATTATTTTGAGATATCAATAATATTTGTCTAATTTATTAAATTAATGAGTAATTAATTATTTTGTGTTTATTTACTCTTCTTATTAAGGAGCATTCATTTTAAATGTTTAAACAACGTATATTTAATAAGAATGATTTGGTAAAATTAATCATATCATTTATTACATTTTAATTTTTATGATAAATCAATAGTTGATAACTATTATTGGACAAAGAAAATACTTGCTTTTTTAATATATTAAAATAATATTTTTTATTTTATTCCCAATATTAATTATTTATTATTTATAAATAATTCCTTTACGTCCATTAATATAAATAAATATTATAGTAAAATATTAATGTTAGCATCCATCTATCATGTATATAAGTTCTGACCAGCTTTTGTCGTAAGAAGGTGCTTGAATTAGCTTAAAAGCTGGTCAAATCTGCTTTTAAGTATTTTTTAGTTTTTAGAAGTGTTTGACAAATTTTAAACTAGCTTAAAATAAGTCAAAAGTTAGAAGTTGATCTCCCCCAATTTTTTCTTTTTAGCTTAAAAGTTATTTATATTTAACCAATAAATGTTTATTTTTATCCCTAATATTTATTTACATTTTCTATATTATTTTGCTCCTATTTTTTTCTTTCATTTTTTAAAAAAATTTGGCTCTTTTTTTTCCCTTTTCTTTCTTTCTTCCTTTTTTTTCCTTCTTCCTGTTTTTTCTTGTCTTCCATTTTTTCTTCTTTTTCTTGCTCTTTCTTTTTTTTTCCTCCTAAATTATATTCTTTTTATAAATTATTTATGGTAAAAAAGAAATTTAGTCATTTCTTATTACAAATATAATTAAAAAAACTCAAATATGTCATGTATTTTATTAAAAAGTTTAAGGGTATTTCAAACATTTTGATTAAAAAAAGGGCTTAACAACATTTTGATACCAAATACATTAACAACTTTTTTTTGGCTTAAACACCTTTATCCATAATTGTTTATTTTTAAAATAAATTTCAGCACTTTAAAAAATGCTTTTGAAAAACTTTTAAAAGTCACTTTTTTTCAGCTAATCCAAAAGGGTTCTAAATCACTTGTGGTTAATTAAGTGACTGTTTGAAATATTTGAAAAAAAATTATAAACAAAATAAATTTATGTTCACAATTACATCCAATAATAAAAAGAGTTTTGCCTAAAGAATTTTCTCAAGTGAAAGCTATTTTTTCCAAAAGAAATTATCAAGACCACACTTGTTGAGGTCTTTTGTTAATTTAACTCCATTGGAACACAATACTCCGTTGTTTTTTATTCCCACTCGTTGATTACATTGAATTTCGATTATATTCGAATTTATGCCGCTTAGAGCCCCATTTTGGGGAAAGCACTCTCTATCAAGGTTTTTTCTATTCCCACGACTCAAACTCAAGACCTCTAGTTAAAGGAGGAACAACATCATCTGCCGCACCTAGTGGTGAACACAATACTTTTGGTGCAATGTATAAATTTGGTCTGAGCCCCGCTATAACCTTTAATTTTCCTGCTTTTTCGCATTAGCAACATATTTTTGCCCCTCATTAATAATTTTTCTAGCTACTCCAATTGTTCGATTATTTTAAATTAATAGGACCCACAAAAATATTTCAAAAAATTTTTAATTTAATTTTTTTTAGAGCAACTGCTTAGTGATTTTACAATATTATCCCTAACAACAAATTTTCACAATTGAAGAATCCATAAAAATATCTCGGAGATTTTTTAATTTAATCTATTTAAAGCAGTTCCTTAGTGATTTTATGATATTGCCAATGAAATTAGGATAAAGATTATGATTTATTTTAGAGTAAAAATTTTAAATCGTTTAATTATTAAATTACAATTAGTCAATATTTATAATATTTATTGATATCTACTAAAATAATTAAATAATATTTCATTATATCATGAAAAATAATTTTTTAAATAACTATTGAGCTCGTGCACTCAACGACTAGCATATCCATAATTCTTAAAAATATAATAGGTTTAAGGATAGAAATTTTAAATATTAAGCCTGCAAAATTTAAATTCTGAATCAGAAATTAAGAAGGGACTATTTGAGCTATTACTCTTTTACCCTTTTCCATTCTTCTTCTCCCCTGAACACATGAAAAACTGTTGAGGGGCTGAGAAAGAAATCGAGCAAAGAGTTTACAGAAAAGAGGTTTTTTTTTTTTTTTTTTTGCAGTGAATTGAAGGTTCGAACTGAAAATCCTTGTAAGTTCTCTCTCTAGCTAATTCATCTTTATATATATTGAATTTGAGTGTTTCCTTTTTCTTCTAAACTGAAAAAATGTACTTGAATTACTCCTCCTTCATCCAGAATTAGAAATGTATTGAATCTTTTTTTGCTTATTTTTGCCAAATATAACTCCACCAAAAGGGTGTAAATGGGGGAAAAAAATCCATTCTTGGTGAATATATAAGTGGGATTTGTGTTGCTTTGTTAAGGGAAAAGAACAGATGTTGCTGTGTTAGCTCCCTAAACTTTGAGCCTAGAGGGTTGTATTTTGTAAAACTAAATGATGAAATTGGTCATCTTATCCCATAACAGAAGGAAAAAGAGGAAAACCCAGATCTTGAATTGGCATTATAATGAATAATCAGATTCAAGATGAATCTCTAAATTGGCTTAAAAGGTATCACTGGTGAGAGTCTTTGAATCTCTTCCGATTTTGATGGTCGTGGCGTCTGGGCCTACTTCCACGCGCATTGACTAATTCCGGTACCTTAATTTAGCTACTGTTGCAATAGAAGAATGATTAGAAAGGAAGGCCAAAAAAGACTTGTCATTGATGATCCTTCCTCCAACCAAGGTCCTAGAAAGATTGATAGATTTAATCCGAACTCCATATAATTCACCTTATACCCGACTTGATAGTTACCGTGGGTTAAAAGGAGATGGATAAGAGATCAATGGGGCTGGCTGGTACATGAATACTGTCAATGACATGGTAGAAAAGAACATCAATTTTGAAATGGGATCATATTAGAAAAGAACTCTGCCTTTCGGAGGAATTCAATGTTTTGTTGATCAAGCATCTTGGCATAGATATATTCTGTTCCGTTGAAATTGCTCCGAGAAGCTAGTTCTCTTGCTCAATTTGTTTCCAAACCTATGCTTTTGTTGTTAAGAGTTTATGAGACTTAAAAAGCTTGGTTTTTCTTCTCAAGGAAAAAAGATATGTCATCGAGTTTGCTTGTTGCATCTTACATCATCTGCTTATAAAATCCTCTCACTGATAATTCACCTATTTTATCGTATTTACACACTATCCTTGTCATGTTTCTTTTTCTTTTCCTTTACCTTTTTTCCATATCTAGTTTATTCTGCTTATGGATTTTTGAGACGAGGGTTCCAGGAAACAGTCTCTCTACCTTGTGAGGTAATGGTTATGTCTGCGTACATTCTAACCTCCCTAGACCCCACTTGTGGGATTCCACTGGGTATGTTGTTGTTGTTGTACTGATAATTCACCTATTTCCTAGTTAGGTGTATCTTTGTCTTTACTCTGAGAAAATGTAGAATATAACATTTGGGATAAGTTTGTCACCTGCAAAACTGCTCCGGCCACCAAAACAAAAGTGCACCTCTGATATTGTGAGCTTCAGCATTTTGTTGTGTAAAATGTTGAGTTTAGAATTTGTATTAGCGATAAACTGTACCGTTGTCATGCTAACTTAGAATCATATTTCTGCTCTGCAACAGACAGAGACTTCCTAGTTTTCTGGTTTCACTATTTTTCACTTTACATGAAATGATTGATTGTTCCGTGATGTCTAGGCAAATGAGGCGCAGTCTTGAGGTTTGGAAGATGGGCACTGTCAATTACCTGGAGGCACTGAAACTGCAAGAGAAGCTGGCATCTGATAGAAAAGCCCTTAGAATTACTGATACTCTACTATCTCTACAACATCCACCGACATATACAGTTGGCAAAAGGGAAACAGTTCATAATCTTCTCATTCCAGATTCAGAGCTCAAAGCAATTGGAGCGGAACTTCACTATACACAAAGAGGAGGTGACATTACTTTTCACGGTCCTCACCAAGCGATCTTATATCCAATTATTTCGTTGAGAGATATTGGTTTGGGGGCTAGAAAGTATGTCGAGAAGCTTGAGCTAACCATGATTGAATTGGCATCTATGTATTGTGTTAAAGCACAGGTTGGACAAAGATGTGAAACTGGAGTTTGGGTTGAGGACAGAAAGATTGGCGCAATTGGAGTTAGAATTTCATCGAGGATCACATCTCATGGATTAGCATTCAACATGGATCCTGATTTAAACAACTTTAAGCATATTGTGCCTTGTGGGATTGTAGATAAAGATGTTACATCTTTGAAGAAAGAGGCAGATGTAGAGCTTCCTGCTGAAGAAGTGATACAGGAGCAGTTAATCGCTTGTTTTGTAAGAATATTTGGGTACAACGATGTTATTTTGAAAGATAAGTCAGTGTTCTAATTTGATAAGCAATAATGTTGAAATATGCTAATACATTATGTGACTAATTTTTGTGTAAGTAGACATTGTTCATTTATAGATTAGATTGAATCCTTTAAAACAATTCTTTTCAATTCAGGCTCATTTCATTTCGTGGTTCTGTAAAGCTAGAAAATTTTGAAAGGTTTCTGCATTTTGTATGCTGATATACATGTCTGTAACCTGACTAAGAAAGACTCCTGATTCGTAGAGTACTAGATGAAGTGCAAATTAGTAACTTGAGCAGTTGTAAAAAGTAATTAAGCCTCACACGAGGTAGGGGTAAGGTCTGCATACAACCCACTATCCCCGGACACCACTTGTGGGAGCTCATTGGATATGTTGTTGTAAAAGTGAGCATCTTCCTCTAGTTTTCTATTGACATTGCATGGATTAGGAATAAGAAAATTGGAGTGAGAAAAGTAAGTTTGATCTAATAGTGAGTCACTGTTGTAGCGTCTAAGCCATGGCATTCTGCATATTTATCAGGGCATGGCATACTGTTGGTAATGGCACAGGATTGTCGCTTCCAGTGTCGTACTATCAGACTTGTATTTCAAAGTGTCTACTGCAGTAACAATTATGTATAGCTTCATTTAATGTAGTATTTTCTCCTTTTTTTGTATACATTTTGACTATGAGGATCTTTGATTGCACTTCTAGATCTTGTGAAACTTCTGCCTTCTTGTTTTAGCTTCTTTGGTGACAGTGTCGACTGAAATTAACATTTCAGAACCTGGAAGATAATGAAAATTGCTGTTCCAGGAAGTAGAGAAACTTCCTTGTATAAAACTAAGGGCCCATTTGGACATGAACTTTTCCTTTTTTTTTTTTCCTTTTATCAAAATATTGTTTGGTTTCTACTTTCTGCATATGGGACTTGATTTTTTTACGAGGGTTTTTTGGAAACAACCTCTCTATCTCTATGAGGCAATGGTAAAGTCTGCATACATTTTGCCCTTTCCAGCCCACTTGTGGGATTTTCCACTAGGTATGTTGTTTATTAGCATTCTGGATGAATAAGAATGATTTCAAAAGCAGATTTCTTGTGTTGTCCTTCAAATTTTTTGTTGTCCTTACTTGCTAGTTTATAATTATTCCAGAGTCTTTTAATCTGGTGTCTTTGAACAAGAAGTGAAATGTCTTAGTTGTATCTTGTCTTCATCATTTTAACTAGCTCATCTCTTTTGCACAGTCGAAATACTAGAGGAATGGGCTTGTTCCCCAAGGTAATTACTTGTTATGAAAACTGTATAATGGTTCCAGTAAATTGGCTAGTGAAGCAAACATTTCCTGAGCTGTGTGAGGAATTAAGGAAAAAAGTTTGTTTGTACTAAGAATTACTCTTCCCTGTATTATTAGTTTGTTAACCCGAAGCCTTGGAAAAGTTGAGGAAATATTATAGCAAGGCTAGAACAGATTTACTGTCTACTTTGGCAAAACAAAAGATCGTCCACAAAGCTGAGATGTGTAATTCACAACTTAGCACATCTTGGATGGAAGGAGTAGTCTTTATTCTGTGTGAGTCCCTTTAAGCATTTGTTGGGTTGGTGGTTGTTTTAGCCCTGATATATTAGCAGCTTTGGACAAAGCCATTGATGACAATGTAAATGTGGTTTCTTTATCACTTGGTGGTGGCAATGCAGATTACTATAGAGATAGTGTCACGATAGGTGCATTTGCTGCTATGGAGAAAGGGATTTTAGTATCCTATTCTGCAAGGATGTGTCTTCCGTAAACAGCTTCTCTATCTCTATGAGGTAGTGGTAAGATCTGCGTACATTTTACCCTCCTCAGACCCCACTTGTGGGATTTCATCGAGTATATTGTTGTTGTTTGTTCTGCAGGTAAGGATGTTATGGAGAATTTCTAGTGGCTTCTACTCTTATTTTAAATGTACTATTGGAGTAAGAGATGAGCTCAAATAGAGTGACATTATAAGTGTGGATTCATATAGGCTATTCTAACTTGCTTTGGATTGAGACATAATTATTAATGTTACGTTCCAGGTAATGCTGGTCCTAGTCCTTACAATTTATCCAATGTAGCACCATGGATCATTACTGTAGGTGCAGAAACATCAGACTGTGATTTTCCTGCATATGTAAGTCGAGGTATTGGTAAGAATTTCTCCGGTGTTTCACTCTAGAAAGGGGATTTATCACTAAACAAAATGCTTCCACTAGTGTACGCTGGTAATGCTAGTAGTACGATAAATGGGAATCTTTGCATGACAGGTACCTTAATTCCTGAGGAAGTTGGTGGAGCTGGTATGGTCTTGGGCTCTTGGCTAATATTGCTGCAAATGGGGATGAGCTAGTTGCTGATGGTCATTCACTTCCTGCAACGACGGTGGGACAGATAACAGGAGAAGCAATCAAGTACTTAACCTTGAATCCTAATCCAACAGCCACAATTCTTTTCGAAACCAGACATCATAGCACCAGGGGTTGACATTATTATTGTAGGGTGGACAGGTGCTGCTGGTCCAATAGGGTTGGCCGAGGACAATAGACGTGCTGAGTTTAATATCATTTCGGGCAGATCTATGCCATGCCATGCCATCACGTGAGTGGTTTGGCTGCTTTGCTTAAAGGAGTGCACCAGTATTGGAGCCCAGTGGCTATCTGCTCGGCTCTTACGACTACCGCTTATACAGTATACAAGAAAGGAGGTACACTCCAGATCATACATGAACACAAGAGATTTAGAAGAACTTTTAATTTTCATTTCCAAGCTTTTCATTACATTTCAAGCAAAAACCCAACTGAACCAACTAGCTACTACACATCACTTCCAACATAAACAGAACAAGTCCTACATTAAGCCCTTTCACCCCTAATACGCCTAGCCAATTGAATATCCTTAGGCATAATCGTAACTCTCTTAGCATGAATTGCACACAAATTAGTATCCTCAAAGAGACCCACCAAGTAAGCCTCAGCCGCCTCCTGAAGTGCAGCCACAGCACTGCTCTGGAATCTCAGATCCGTCTTGAAATCCTGGGCAATTTCTCTGACAAGTCTTTGGAAAGGTAGCTTTCGGATCAAAAGCTCGGTACTCTTCTGGTACTTACGGATCTCACGAAGAGCCACTGTTCCTGGACGGAAACGATGAGGCTTCTTCACTCCTCCAGTGGCCGGTGCTGATTTCCTTGCAGCTTTGGTAGCCAACTGCTTCCTTGGTGCCTTCCCTCCGGTGGACTTTCTGGCTGTTTGCTTGGTTCTTGCCATTGCTTTGGATCTTCTAGTCTAGAGAGAGAAAGAGAAGCTATTGTGTTAATGGTGATTTGTGTTAAGGAAGAGAGATGTATATATAGTGAGAGAGATTAGAGGAATGTGGAGGGAGACATTGAAAAATTTGGAAGGAAGATGAAAATTTGAAATTTTTATTTTTTTATGGTAATAAATATGGGCTGCATGAATATTAACCGTTGATTATATGTAGAAATGAACGGTGCTGATTTAGTTTCAGCTAGGTGACGCGGATTACGATCCATGTGCTTCTGCTCTGCGCTAAATGCCTTTCTCTTTTTCTCAATTTTGTATTTTCTTCTTTTTTGTACAAAATAATCTTCATGTCAAACTTATATAGTATTTTCTCTATCTCATATTAACTGAATTCGTGAAATAATGCATATATATTAAGAAAAATATTCAAAGATAAATTTTACATTGTACTTTTCACTATTTCTCTTTGTAAAATTATAAATATAGCGTAATTTATTTCCTAAAAATGTAAAAGTTCAATAAACGAAAGGACAAATATAGAAAAAGTTTAAAACATTCATCTTGAATTTTGAAAATCCAATTATTTTAAACGTTAAAAAAAACCTTTAAAATTTAATTAATTTGGAACAGAAAGATTACTATTTTATATTTGCATAATATTTTATATTGGTCAATATTTATGAGATAATAATAAGATCTATGTATTAGTTAAGTTATTGTTATCATAGTGTTGTTTTCACGTATGTTTGTTGTTTTTCATGGTAGTTTATCCCCCGCTAATAAGAACTTTCATTATCTTATTTTGTATGACTTGGTTTTTTTTTTTATTCAGTATTAAAAAGAATGATATATTTTTATATTTTGAAACAATTAAATTTTTAAAAATATTTATTTTATTTTTAATTAAATGATTTATAGTCGCACAAATAACTATATATATCTCAAAAGTTTTTCTTGTTTTATTATACTCCATATCAAATCAAACTAACTCATATAAAATGGGATTGAAAGAATAGTATTATTAGATTTATGTCACCTCTTTATTGATTCATGAGTATAATGTACTTGGGTATTTTGAGAATGTAAGTTACATATGTAGCCTAAAGTCAAAATATTTATATTCATTAGTTAAATATATAAAATATATACTCCTATTTTAATTTTGTTATATTTTAAATTGACACATAGTTTGGAAATGTAAAAGGAACTTTTTAAGTTTGATTAAAATCAAGATATGTCAAATTTATTAAATATTTTTAAATTTTATGATCTTAAATATATATTTTTTTCCTTTTTAGTTGTCATGATAATATTTTCTATAATTTTTAAAGAAAAAATATTAAGAGTATTATTTGACTGATATATTCATGATTAATTATTTAATCTTATCTATTTACACTTGATTAAAAGAATTATTTATTTATGTGTCTCTTAATCCAGAATAATTAGTGCTAAAAATAAAGTTATAATTAATTTTTATTATCCAGAATAATTAAATATAAAATTAATATCCAATAGATATTATTAATATTGATAATTTTTAAATTTTATGATCTATACTATATTAAAAATATAAAAACGATTAAAAACAATCTTTCTTTATAAAACTTATGAAATGGTCTTTCCTTCCAAAGTTCACAATATATAAATTAGTTCTACCAGGCAAAAATTAATTATTATTTTTTTGTGTACAAATAAAAAAATTGAGCATTCCACTTTTATATTCAATTAAAAGTAGAATATATTGCTTTAAACCAACAAGAAATTACATGAAAACAAGAGAGTTAAAAGAGGAACTTTTGATTTCCATTTTTCAAACTCTTCATTACAAGCAAAATTAACATAACCCAGACAATACAATAACAATCTTAAGCTCTTTCACCCCTAATACGCCTAGCCAATTGCATATCCTTAGGCATAATCGTAACTCTCTTAGCATGAATCGCGCACAAGTTAGTATCCTCAAAGAGACCCACCAAGTAAGCCTCAGCCGCCTCCTGAAGCGCAGCCACAGCACTGCTCTGGAATCTCAGGTCCGTCTTGAAATCCTGGGCAATTTCTCTGACAAGTCTTTGGAAAGGTAGCTTTCGGATCAAAAGCTCGGTACTCTTCTGGTACTTACGGATCTCACGAAGAGCAACTGTTCCTGGACGGAAACGGTGAGGCTTCTTCACTCCTCCGGTGGCCGGAGCTGATTTCCTTGCAGCTTTGGTGGCCAACTGCTTCCTTGGTGCCTTTCCTCCGGTGGATTTTCTGGCTGTTTGCTTTGTTCTTGCCATTGTTAGGAATTTGCTAGAGAGAGAAAATAGTTCGAATTTTTGTGTAGAGAGTGATAATGGTGAAATTGTGGTAGAAGGAGAAGTGTATTTATAGGGAATTTGAAATTTTTGTTTTGGGGACGAAAATTTGAAATTTTAGTAGAAATTTCGGCGCGGGATAATGTGGACCGTCAGATTTAAGGGACGGTGATGATTTAATTTTAGAGAGATGACACGGATCGCTATCCATGTGTTTTTTGGAAAGAGTAGAATTACTCTTATTTTTAATTTGTAGCTTGTAAGTCTTGTAAAATTGCACGTAAAGTATTACGTAATTTATACATATATGAGTTATGTGAGTTTCTATACAAATTAAATGTTGTATATTTTATATATGAATACATAATTTCTTTAGGGGAATAGCGCAGTAATAGATGAGCAGTCATGCATGTATGAGCTAAAATCGTAACGACCAAAAACTTTTTCTCCTCCTTGTTAAAATTCCATATAATTCGATACATAAGCGGTCATGCATGTATGAGCTAAAATCGCAACAAGAAAAATTCTTTTTCTCCTCTTTGTTAAAATTACATATAATTCGAGGAAAATAAGCTAATTAAGGATGGAGAAACTACATAAAAAGTACATGATTGATGACGTGACAAAAAAGTGCACTTTTTTAACATAGCACTATACTAAGTTACATGTACATATAACCAAATTTAGTAAGCCAAGGCAATTGATTTCCTCTCAGGAAATTGATAATTATTGCTACTAAAAACTCTTTCCTCAGTAGAAGAAACAGGATTAACTTGAACAATATCAGAATGTTGATAATATCTATAAACACAATTTGTTTGTTTTGGTTCTTCTTGTGATGCAACTCTTTGTGGACTAGAAGAAGATCTTCTCTTTCTACCTTCCAAAAAGGAAAGTCCAAGATCTCTGCTTAAAGTCTTCACAAATTCTTTTTGAGGTGCCATATATGGTAGAAATTGAAGAAAATAGATAACTTGGTTGCTTTCTATGGTATAGATAAATCGGTTAGAGACCCTTTTTATAGGCAGTTAAGAGAAGAGGATCGAAAAGATTGAGAAAATAATCAAAAAGGTTCCTTAGGTTTGAGGGTAGGTTTGAAATAGTCCTTTAAATATGGACTAATCAGTTTTGGTCCCTTAAGTTTATCAAAAGTTTGACGAGGGTTTTTTGAAAATAGCCTCTTCATCTCTATGAAATAGTGATAATGTCTGCATACATTTTAGCATAAACTACAAAAAAAAATTACCTCTAAATATGAGTTCCCACGAATTTCCTTCTTGTTTTACTGTATAGTTCACGTCAAATTTAGGATACAAAGTCTGGTATATATTTTGACTAGATTAAAAATGTTAATTTTTGACAAATATAGGTTATCAAAAGTATTTAATGCACACTTAGAGGACTATTTTAAATCACTTGCAAACATGAGGACCATATTTGTCATTTTCTCCTAGAAAAGTTCTAAGAATCAAAAAATGAGAATTTGCCTCATCTACTTTATTGTGATTCTTTTAAGATAAGAGAATTGTGAGATGCTTCACATTGTATTTTATTTCTTAGTGACTTGAGTATAAACTTAGGTAAATACATGAGTACATCGTATAGGGGTGGACGTTGGATATTTGATTTAGAATTTTTAAATTTAGGGTTCGATAATTGGTAGTTAAAAGTTGATTAAATATTGAATTTTTAAATATTTGTTTGTTAATCGATAAATTAATAAAACTTCGATACAATATGGTATTTGGTGATATTGTATCGAAGTTGTATTACAAAGTTGATACTTTGCTCCAGTTATTTCTATTTTTATATGTAGAGACACAATATAATAGAAGATCAACAAGTAAGAAGTCATCAAGAAAAGCAAATTGACAAAACTAAAAGTACGTATCTATTTGGGTTGTTTATGTTTAATCTTTAATTTTCTGTTAGAATTTGTACTAATAAGTAATGAACATGTTGATATATGACCTTCACTAAGTAAATAATTCGATATTCAGGATATACTAAATACCAAATAATACTAATGTCTCATACCAAATCCAAATCGAATATTGTAATTTTAAAATTTTACTCCAGAATATGATAATAAATATCGAATGATCAAATGTCAAATTATCAAAAAATTTAATTTGATTTGATAGTTCAATTTTTAATATTTTATATTCGCCTTAAAAATCTCTGTCAACATCTAGGTATATAATGTGGAAGGGAATATGTTATTAAGGGAGACTATTGTAGTGGAGATTGTCACTCCAATTATTTGCAAATTTTGGGTCAATCCATGTTTGTAGATTCTTGCTGAAGGAACTAGGCAATCCAAGGATGGCTCACATTTACAGGGAGCAAAATAGGACGGCGGATGCACTAGCCAAAGCAGGAGCCCTAAGGGGAGGATTTTATTGATAATCTATTTTTGAAAGTTTCGTCAGTATGTGTTCGTTCGCTTTTGCAAATAAACATTGTAGGAACTTATGCTAGGGAAGTTAACGTATTAAAGTATTTTATTTCAGGGCCGAGGTGTGGCCCAAACTATTTTTAACATTATCACTCTAGCCCCTACGAATAGGGCTACTATTATTATCAACTAATCGAATGAAATATTTTTTCTATATATATATATAAAGAGTTATTAATTGTTATTATAGACAAGTTTTTAGATCAAGGATCAATCAAAAATAATCTATTTATCTTTATCAGATACGAATAAAACTACGTATCAAAATCTACTCGTGAAATCACTCTAAGCATATACACTGAACTTGCTTCATTTTTACTCTTGCATGTTAAGAATAAACTTTTTTTGGTTCTTGTCAATTCCACAATTGACCTTAAAGTTGTTATAATTTCATATAAGAATATATATACACACCATATTGGAATATTTATATCATCAATAATAGCTTAATTGGACCATGCACAAGTCAAATTAAAGATGCACATCATTTTACCTTCAAGGAGAAGCTAAAATTTGATTAGACATATGGCTCATCATAAGAAAGAATATATATAATGCAAAGTGATAAAAGTGAAAAATCCAATTCCAAAGTGGCCAATGTATTAACTCCACATATTCATGTTGAAAGAATAATTTCTAAAAGTTGGCTTCATCTACAAGTTGAAAAAAGAAAGTATATTTTTAGGATAAAACTTGATAGGATTTTATATGTAGTGATAGTAATTAAGAGGGGAAGCCGAATTAATACTATCCTGATTAAAGTTTAAAAAACTTACAAAAGTAACAACATAATCATACTCAAGTATAGTTTTATAAATGAGATCCGAAAAGTATAGTGTATACACAGTTGTATTTATCTTATTTCTATTTATAAACATAAATAGGTCATTTTTTATAGGCATTCTATCAAGTAAAATATATTAACAAAATCAAACATGGGATGAACTTACAGTAGCAAAGAAGTCAAGCTGAAAATAATAGAGAAGAGAATAACAGCAAAAACAAATGATACAAAAACAGAAGTAAGCAAAAAGACATGCAATAATAAGATCGGAGAAAAGATAGTAGGAGAGCTATAATAATAATAGTAGAAAAATTAGTCAACGTTCGACTGTCTACTAATTTTTTTCATCAATTTTTTACTTCCATATTCTTCTATCTTGGTGCATATCCCCAATAAGCTATAGGTGTGGCAGATCTTGTCTAATTACATCTCTCAAATTGAAGAGAATTGAGAGTAAGAGATCACAGAGAAGAAGAAGATTGAGGAAGAAGAAATGTACTGTATTATTACACCTTTGTACAGTGTACACTTGTGTGTGTGTGTATATATATATATATTAATGGAAATCTATTCTAACTACCATGTGTACAACCACATACAATTCCTCCTCTAACTAACATCTTAACTAACTAACTAAGTCATTAACTATACACTTAACTACTTAACTAACTACCATTAGGATAGGCTATAATATGATATCAACTTGTAGACTTTCCAATACTCCCCCTCAAGCTGGATGCATTGAAGATATTCAACAATTCAAGCTTGCTAAGGAGAAGATCATGTTGTGTTCTTCCTAGTCCCTTTGTAAGTAGATCAGCCTGCTGATCTTTGCTACTGATGTAAGCTGTCTTGATAAGTCTTTGTTGTATCTTCTCTCTAATGCAGTGGCAATCAATTTCGATATATTTTGTGCGCTCATGAAACACTGGATGACAGCTATTTGTAGGGCTAATTTACTGTTACAGTAAATCAGTGTTGGCTCTATCAGTGTGATACCTAACTCCTTGAACAAATTTGCAACCCACACAACTTCAGCTGTCAAGGAAGCAAGACTCTTGTACTCTGCTTCTATGGAACTTCTGGAAACTGTGTTTTGTTTCTTGGACTTCCAAGAGATAGGATTTGCAGTAAAGTTATTGAGTCAATTAAGAATGAAACCAGTAACTGACCTTTTTGTGCTTGGGCATGCAGCCCAATCTGCATCACAATAACCATTAAGCTGAGGTTTCTGACTGGAGCTCATGAGTAACCCTTTGCCAGGTTCTAACTTGATATACTTGATCACTCTCAAGGCAGCCTTCCAATGTGATACTTTAGGCTTCTGCATAAATTGACTCAATAACTTTACTGCAAATCCTATATCTGGCATGTAACTGTGAGGTAAAGCAACTTGCCCACTAGTCTCTGATATCCTGCATCCTCTTCATACAAGATGTTTGATTCAAACTCAGCACTAGTTAGCTTCTGAGTGCAATCCAGAGGTGTCATGTAAGGTTTAACAGTCCTCAAACCTGCTTCAGCTATCAATTCAAGTGCATATTTCCTTTGGTTCATCACAATGCCTTTACTAGATCTCATGAATTCAATACCCAAGAAATATTTAAGCTCACCTAAGTCCTTGATCTTGAAATGACTGTGTAAGGTGTGCTTGGTTTCTTCAATCAGTTCTGCATCATTTTCTGTGATTAAAAGGTCATCAACATACACCAATACTATCACCATTCTGCCACCACTCCTCTTTGTAAACAAAAAGTAGTCCAAATGACTTTGTGAATAGCCTGAGCCTAAGAGTGCGTAAGTCAACTTAGCATTTCACTGCCTTGAGGCCTGTTTAAGTCCATATAGAGACTTCATCCAACTTGCATACAAGGTTCTTATCCTTCTCAGCACTATAGAATCCTTTTGGTAGTTCCATGTAGACTTCTTCAAGCGGATCTCCCTGTAGAAATGCATTAAAAATATCCATCTGGAAGATGTTCCAATCTTGAGTAGCAACTAATGCTATGATAGTTCTAACTGTGGTCATTTTTACTACAGGAGAAAATGTCTCCTGGTAGTCAATGCCCTCAGTCTGACTGTACCCTTTGGCTACCAGCCTAGCCTTGAGCCTATCAACCTGACCATCAGCCTTGTACATGATCTTGAACACCCATTTGCACCCTACAATGTTCTTTCCTTGAGGCAGTTCAACTATTTCCCATGTTCTATTCTCTTCCAGTGCTTGGACCTCTTGTTGCATGGCATATAGTAACAACATAATCATACTCAAGTATAGTTTTATAAATGAGATCCGAAAAGTATAGTGTATACACAGTTGTATTTATCTTATTTCTATTTATAAACATAAATAGGTCATTTTTTATAGGCATTCTATCAAGTAAAATAGAGAACATAGATAAGTAGGCCTTGTATCTGGAAGATAAATTGTCATAGGATACATAGTTACTTTGAGGATGGCAATAGGATCTGGATGTCTGTGACACATAGTCTCTCATCCAGATGGGGGATGAGAATTTCTAGTGGATTTCCTGACTGGAGCCTCTGCCTCAATCACAGCACCATCAGATTGAACACCAGAATCTTCATCAATGATAATCTCCTGTATTTGTGAAGCATCATTCATGGTCATGGGATCAACTTCTGTGTCAGCAACTAGAATAAGTACAAGTGACTGTCTATCTTCATCATGGATGGGAAAATTATCTGATAACACAACTAATTCTACAGGAAATAGTGGTTGTTGCTGCTTATTGTGCATCTAATTGAATGGAAAAACATCCTCCTTGAATATGACATCTCTGCTAATAACAAACTTTCCTTGAAACAAGTTGTATAATAGGTACCCTTTTTGAGTGGATGAGTACCCCATCAGTGCACAAGCTTCTGCTTTAGGAGAGAACTTGTCCTGTTTGGCTATCTTGGTTGCATAGCACAGACAACCAATGGTTCTCGAATGATCAAGGTTTGGTATGTGGCCATAAAACTGCTCTAATGGAGACTTTCCTTTTAAGACTGAAGTAGGAAGTCTATTTATCAAGTACACAGCAGATAATACACATTCCCCCCAAAATCTGATGAGAATATTACCCTGAAACCTAATAGCTCTAGCCACCTCAAGTATGTGCTTGTGCTTCCTTTCAACCACTCCATTTTGCTGTGGAGCGTAAGGACTACTACTCTCATGAATGATACCAAGGGGCTTGAACAGACTACAACATTCATTATTGAAGAACTCAGTTCCAGTATCACTCCTTATCTTCTTAACATGGCTATCAAACTGAGTTCTCACCATTGTTAAGAAAGATTTTAATATGGAAAACACATCACCTTTCAACTTTAGTAGATACAACCAACACATTCTTAAATGATCATCAACAATTGTTAAGAAAAATCTAAAACCATTATGAGTAGCAACTCTGTCAGGTCCCCATACATCTAAATAAATCAAATTAAACTTAGCTAATGCCTTAGTCATGCTAAAAAAAAAGACAATCTAGTTTGTTTGGCAAGTGGGCAAATAGAACACTTATTACAGTCATTATTTTTACTAATATGTTTATCTATAAACAGGTGTTGCAAAACCTGTCTAGATGGATGGCCCAGTCTATTGTGCCACAACAACTCATCCTTGCTGGAGCACTGTAATGTAGCAGTCATCACTGCTTGATTCCCTTTGGCTTCTTCACATGAGGCAGCAGCAGCTTTATACTGTAATGTAGCTGGAAGATAGTATAGTCCACCACTTTCTTTACCAATCCCCTTCACCCTTCCAGTGGAGAGGTCCTAGAGTACAAAGAACTCAGGAAAGAAGTTAACTGAGCAATGTAATTGTCTTGTCAACTTGGACACTGAAAGTAGGTTATGCTTGAATGCAGGCACCACCAATACAGTGTCTAATATCCTTCAATCAATTGTGTTACAATGACCAATGTGTGACACTTGTACAACCTCACCATTAGGCAAATGCACAACCTTATTGACACAACTAGATGCATGAGAAAGCCTATTCAATTTGTATGTCATATGGCATGTAGCACCTAAATCAACTATCCAATTTTCCTTTCTTGTTTCTACCCTGAACTGTGTGCTATCAGTCTTAACCGATAAGGCAGTAACCATACCTGCCATATTAGCCATGTTGTCTGATGCCTGGCCTGAGTTTGTGCCTGACTCCTCTCTCTGCAGCATGTGTAGGATCCTATTATATTGACTTGGAGTGAAGGTTGGCTGTGGGTGTAGGAATGTATCAGACTCAGCATTCTTTCCTTTTATCATGACATCAATAGATGCAAAATCATCCCTCAACTCCATTTCAGTCTTAACAGCAGGCACATAGTTCACTGCATTCACTGCATCTTGGTGTCTACCCTGCTGCATTGAGTTTGCTGGTGTTCCTGGCTTCCTTTTAAACTTCCAATCAGGGGGATAGCCATTCAGCTTATAACATTCCTCTCTCACGTGACCTTGTAGCTTGCAATAGCCACAAATCTGATCCCAATTCATTTTTCTAGGCTGAAACTTCTTAGAAAACTGTCCCTTCCCTGCATACAGGGCAACCTGTTCTGGCATGCTATTCCCTATATGCAAACTGGCAGTCAATATCTGACTCTCATCTGCCATAATCATGGCATAAGCCTTCCCAACACTAGGTAAATGATTCATCATCAAAATTTGACTACGAGTATGAGTATACACTTCATTCAATCCCATCAAGAAGACAAACAATCTCAAGCATGCAATATGATCAATGTAGGTTCTAGACTTATCACAATTACATGATGATGGGGGAACCAGTGCATCAAACTCGTCCCACAGTAACCTCAGTTTAGAGAAATATGCAGAAACTGACATGTTACTTTGACTGAGTGTGCAAATATCCCGATGTAATTGATAGTATCTAGATCCATCTACCTTATCGAATCTCTCCTTTAGGTCAGCCCGGACCATCGCTGCATCAGTACCATAAATAATACTGCTGAGAAGTTCTTTCAAGACAGTATTCATTATCCATGCAAGTACAAATGCATTGTATTTTTTCCACTGCTCCTCCATCTCTCATTTGTAATCACCCTTCCTACAAGTTCCAAGCACAAAGCCCAGTTTGCTCTTGGCTCGAAGGTTAATCAACATAGACCTACTCCACAACGAGTAATTCTCCATCCCTGTGAGTTAAACTCTGGTGAGAATACATCCTGGAGTGTCTGAGTTATGTAGATAGAGAAGATGATTTCGCCTTCTCTCAATGTGATCTAGGGTTTCGACTTGGTCTTCTATCGCATTGGTAGCTGAATCCGCCATTGCTGCCATCGAATTGGATTGATTACTATAGACACTTGATCGATTGAGCTGAGGAATCAAAATGCCTCACTCCTGCTCTGATACCATGAAAAGAATTGAGAGAATTGAGAGTGAGAGATCACAAAGAAGAAGAAGATTGAGGAAGAAGAAATGTACTGTATTATTACACCTTTGTACATTAGGATAGGCTATAATATGATATCAACTTGTAGACTTTCCAATACAAATGCTTCTTTAGTATACACATCTACCTCTCATTATACCCATCTTAACTAACCTCTCGCGCCTCGACACTGGAGTATATGTGAATCTCTTCAATCTTCACATGTTTGAACCATCGCTCAGATTTATCTTCCCCATCTTGTCCACTACAGGGACCGCTCCCACCTTATCCTTAATATCTTTGCTCTTAATCTTGTCTCTCTTAATATGCATACACATTCATCTCGACATCCTCATTTTGCTACTTTCATTTTCTAGACTAGCAAATCATATTCTTGACTGGTCAACACCACGCCCCATATAATATTGTTAATACAACATTAACCATTTAACAAAACATACATTTAATTTTTAATAATACACTCTTATTATATAAAACACCACTCTGTTCTAATACAATATATAACATCATCGTCGATTTTCCCATGTATAAAACCATTTTCTCAAATTGTAAGTTTAAGTATATATATTTAATAGAGCAAATGGTTTTAGCACTAGTAGAAACTCTATAATATCAAATCTTACTTTTAAATGAAGGGAATATTTCTTCATTTTTTGTTGCTTTCATCACCTTTTAGAAAAGGGACAAGACGTTTGTAAAAGCCTAGATATCCAAGTTTTCTAATTTCCTATTTGGTTTTTCTTTCTTAGAAAGTGATATTTGTAATTAAGAATTAGATATATTATTTCTAATTCTAATTATATGGTCAAAATTTGTTAATAATTCAAATTCCAAAGTGGCAAATACATTGATTTCACATTCATATCGAAAGGACAAATTCTAAAAGCTGGTTTAGCTTCATGTTCAAGTTTATAAATAATATAAAAGAAGTATCTTTTCAAGATCATATAGGAATGATGTAGTAATGGTGAAAAGCCAATTTAACCTCCCTTGTTCAATTCACTAAATAGATTCTTATAAAGTTGAAGATATATATTTCATCTAATCATCTTCTCTCGATTCTTCTTCGATAACTATTTATTTATCAATGTTATCGAATATATTGTAGGGATGGGCCTTCTTACTAAGAATTCAATATTTCTATCTCCTTGTCCAATCTATCACCATCTAAACTTCTATCTCCATGATAAATTTCTTTACCCTTTGTCTTTATTGATTGAGTTAGAATTTTTACTGAATCTGAAAATATGAAGAACCCAAAAAAGATTTAACATCTACATATAACCAACATTAATTACCAAGCCTACATTGAACTCTCCTAATTATCATTTATGGAAGTTCTATATTGGGCCTTGATAACTAACTTGACATCGTTAACATGGGCTTGAAGCCCACGTCAATTATGGGATATATATGGATAAGCTCGGTTCGAGCAACTTAAGGATTTAATCAAGAGGAACTTACATAAATAGCTATATTTTATGGGTTATGATATTTGTCTAGCTATATTTATTATAATTATCTTTAATACCTACAAGTTATATAAAAAAATATGAAATTTAATTTAGTATATTATAATTCGTTTATACTCCCTCCGTTTCATTTTACATGTCACATTTTCTAATGACGCTTGCATTGAGAAGAATGGTAAGTTTACAGTTTTGCCCCTATTTAATCTTTTCTTATAGTCATGTTTTCAATTAATGATCCTAAATGAATATCAATTGTTAGTTCTTTTAGTTATTCAAAACCATTAATTATCAAGGGCAAAATAGATAGAATAGTGTATTTTATGCATTGATATTGTGAAATGACATATATTAAGGAACATATATTTATAGTAAGGACGACATGTAAAATGAAATTGAGGGAGTACAATACATTTGTTATTAAGGTAAGTATGTAAGTACGGAATCATTTTTTTTTAATAAATGGTAACAGTAAAATTACATTAATGGTTGACCCAATTAGAGTTGTCAAACTTCCCTTAATTGTATTAAATATAAAAAATAGCTAAAAATAATGATTCAGAAAGTTTTGTTCTAAATTCCTTTTCATCGTGTTTTTTCTTTTCTTTTCAAATAATCACAATTGTTATCGTTGATACAGAGGTAGTATCGGGTTTAGATTTTCGGAGTCGATTAACTTTTATTTTATTGTATCAATGGAACCATAGCAGTTTTAATCAGGCATTCGGGGGAATGGAATGAAGGCAATTGCTTCATCGAATACAACGTAGATGGCATTGTGTTGAGGGAATATGCTTCGTATGATGATTTGATCGGTACAATTTCAAATCAATTGAATGTTGATTTGGTTACAAAATCCCTAAAAATCAGATACACTATTGAAGGTGTCAACATGCCTTTGGAAATACGTAATGACATGGATGTTCGGGTGTATGTTTAGTTAAATAAATCGACATGGGGTATGGTGCATATCCTTAATACGTAACCGTTGTTGATAAAGATGTAAGCTACTCTGTTAATGGGGAAGCTGCAGTTCCTGAAGAGGTTATGCAGCTTGAATACAATCGTGGAAACGATGATACAAACGATACAATCGTGGAAACGACGATAAAACTGAAACAAGCACTAAAACTTTATGAAAATAAATGAAATTGTATACATAAAACATTCACAGTAAAAAATTTAGGGATATATATATATATATATCTGATTATACAATGAGAATCACACTTTAATCACTATAATCAAATTAATAAATTAATGCATTAGATGATGAATCAAGTAGAAATCACCGAAAATCTGGGTGTAATTTGTAAGAAAAAAAATATAAATATATGTATACAAACAATCTTTTATGGCGAGATATTCTTGTACCTAAAATCCCGCATTATCTTTAAAAAAAAAAAGAATCAAAAAATGTCAATTGAACAATAAAATCACAAAAAAAGTGGGCGTGGTTAGAATTTTTCAAATTGAAGTATGAATTTTAGAAGATATTCACATACCAATAATATATCAAACTGTTCCAAATAAAGGATCTTGAAGATGGTGAATTGATTGTGTATACTAGAGAAAATCACGGTGATTGAAGTTGATGAAAAAAGTTTTAAAAAATAGAAATGCACGCGCTATACAATAATTAATTTAGTAGCGTGTATTGGCTGGGAATAAGAATATGTATTAGATATTAAATACTTATTAATATATATTATATCCATATATAGTAAATAAAAATTAGTATAACTATATTTACTAAATACTTATTAAAGTTTGTTAATTGGTATAGTTTTCCCTTTAATCAAACAAATATAATACGATTCATATTATCATAATTATGCACTATTAACTTTTGGATATTAGAGGGTTGTGTTCACGGTGGATCTTTTCCTGATGGAATTTTCGTGAATTCAATAATTTTTTTTGCATATTTTATATTTATATTAAAAAATTTATTAACTATATAAAAATATTTATTAAAAATAGCATACCAAAGTTGTCGCTTAATACATTGATAAAAATGGAAGGGATTAAATTTTTTAAAAAAAGATAATATATTTGACATGACTATCATTCATATTGAGAGTCAATCAAATAATAAAATAATCTCTTAATCCGGTGATAAAAATGGAAAGGATTAAGTTTTCTTTTCAATACTTTATACTATTTGACATTAGTATCACTTCTTTTCTTCAAAATTTTTGAATTAAATACTCTTAAGCATTAATTTATGTAACCTTTTTTTTATTATTATTTTGAAAAGTAAAATATTTTTATTGTAATTTTTTTATGTATCTTGATTTATTAATTATTATCATATATATTATTTTTATATACATAATTTTTATTTAAAATTTAATTTTTTAATATTTAAATTTATCCTTAAAATTTAAAAATTTAACGCTTAAATCTGAATGATACTACTTAAATTGAGATAAAAGAGAATTAACCATAGTGGTCCAACCTTATGACTTCTAGCCTAACTCAAACAAGAATGTTTAACCAACCCAACAAATACAAAGATAAATGGACCGCTAATATTCATTAGCTTAAAAAAATAAGAGGCTTTCCATTTTATACATGTTAATTATTGATTAAGGTGAGATTAGTTTCCCGGTCTTTATCTATATGATGATTATTAAGAACCTAATCTATATATTATATTCTTTGGATATGCCATTATTCATATATTCTTAATGCTAATGTTACAATTATTAGCTTAAACAATTGGAAGTAAGTTGCTAATCATTTATTTCACTCTTTCAAAGATGTTGAGAGTGACTTGTCATTTATTTTAAGAACCCAATAAGGACACAGGCTTTTTATGTGACCGTACTGTTGGCTGAAAAAATCGAGTTAAAATGGTCACATGTATATGTAATATGTATTAATTGAGCGGATCAAGTCGAATATGGGTTGATCAAATACAAGTTAAGTAAAAATAAATAAAATATTCAATTTGATTTATATTTTAAGTAGGTAAAAACGAGTTACTCAATGATTAGTATGGATAAATATGGATACGCATATTAAAATAAGGATCATGTTAAAAGTTTCAAAAATAAATTTTTTTAGTCAATCCTCACTACGTACCCCTCTACCTCGAGCCCCTCATGATTTTTTTTTACCCTCTTAAGCTCTCAGCCCCCCACCCCACCGGAGAAAATGTAAAAGAAAAAATTATTTTTTTTCAAAATAAAAAGTCCTTAAACTTTTTTTACCCATACCCTCGGCCCCCGCCCTCCGAGCACCCCCTACGCCCATCCTACCCTAAAAAAATTTGAAAAAATTACGAAAATACACAAGTTATGTTTACATAATTTCATATAATCCTAATTCTTTTAAACAATTATAAAAATCTCTTAGATGATACAAAATTGAAGCACTTGTTGATACAAATCACAATTCATACTTCTTCACATATCATAGTTAAAATCCCTTAATGCTCCTACATTTTCGACATGTATCACTAATTTCATATTATTTATCTGGTTTACATTTAACCATGTAGAATGTCAACTATATAATATATGAATTAATTTGCATTAGTATAGTAGTATACATCGATTATACAATAATATATTTTCATAAAGAGGTTTATTTAACTTCCAAAAATAATAGACAAATACAGAAAGCTGAAATAGATAATCATTAATAATCAATAAATCTCAACAAACTTCAAAACAAGATGATAGCTAAGTTTTCATCAAATTTACACTAACAAGTCATCTTTATCTGTTATAATATGTAGCATGTCTGATTAATTTTTCATGTTATAAATCTAAATTTTTATGGAGCTTGCAAATGTTATATTGATCGTGAAAAAGAATAATTTATATTGTCAGCGTATATAAATTAATTTTTTTTTTCAAATAGATCCTAAAAAAATTTCAAGCCTTATCAATTGAAGAAAGATACGAAGAATTATTGTTCTATTAACTCCATGGAAATTAAAAAAGTTGCTCTATCTCCTTGCTGAGATGATAAAGAAGACTCAAACTTGAAGATTGTCATTCTACTAATAATTTTTATTCTAAAGTCACGTTTCTTCTTGATTCTTGTTTTTTTCAACAACGAAATTGACTTTGTGTTGAATGACAATCTGAGAAATCAACTTCGTAAACAACCATCATTAATTTTTTTTTAGGAAGAGAAATGCCAATTTTAGTGAACCATTTGGTTCCTAATTTGGCAATGACAGATATATGAGAAGTGAGCACTTTGCTAATTAGCATTGGAAACTTAAAAAGTACTTTCAATCTTCACTTGAGTCCATGCTTTACTTGTACATAAAAACTTCATTTGTGTTGAGATGACTATCACTGGGAGACAAATTTGAAGCAGATTCATCGATCTCGATAATTTTTTATAGAAATTACATAAACATGTAAAAATATCTAAAAATTTGAACCTGATTCTAAATTCTGAATCTGTCTCTGCCTGCACAATCCAAATATGTGTGCACCATCACATCAATAATCATTTGACATTTCCTTTCCATGGCTTGAGAAGATTATATGATCATCATCTTAGACTAAATCACAAGAAAAGACATGAATATGAATTTGATCTATATATGTTGTTGCTTGACATGGTGGCTTCTCCATTATTGAGAAGCCAAAACCAAGTATAATATGCTTTGATCAAATGATTAATCCTAAGTGCCTAATATATAGTAAGAAAACAAACTTTTTACTTATACTTCACATCATTGTTGAGATCATCATTTTATTTTTTTATGACGGGAAATTCGCAGTCGTTATTCTTTGAGTGCGCATAGGTAAATTCTCCGCTCCTATACAATATCTCGCAAATCATATAAGGGAGGTAATCTGCACTAGGCAAGCCCGATGTAATTAACGAACTCAATTTGCTTGACGGATAATTTTTCATAAATATAAATAATTTGTAAAATAAAAAAAAGTCTGACAGAAGTTATGGTAGTTGGTGTGAGATACAAAATAAAGTTTCTTTAATTATAGCTAATTAATTGTACTTTTTTCCCTCAACTACCTACCTTTCTTTGTTTTTCTTTTATGTGGGGGACCATGGATAGGTGTTTAAAATTGATTTGTAGTAAAAAATTATTTAATTAAAAAAAATGTATACCTGATCATAGGGATTAGTTTAATCAGATCAAGATTGAAACATCATTGGAAGAATATAGGAACATAACTTTAAGTAATTTTCTTAATTGTGTGTAATAATAGCACTCATGCTAGTCTGTTTGTTGCTTTTCATCTGACTAATGTGATAGAAAAAGCTAACTCAGCTAGTCAGAATTTTATTTAAAAAGCGTCATATTTTAAAGAAGTAAAATAATCATGTAGAAATAAAGAGATATCAATATGTAATATATATACGTATAAAATATATTTTTATCTAGTTAAAAGTATAATTTTCTGATGAAGTGGTATTAGTTGACACCCGATGCCGGAGCAAAAATTTTTTTATTAAGGGAGTTCAAAATCTAAAGAGGTAGACATATGGATTAGCTAAAGGAGGTTCGACATCTACTATATATCCATAAAAAATTATTTTAATCATATATAAATAATATAATTTTTTATCGAAGGAAATTTATTATAGTATAATTTTTTTACCCAAATAAAGTTCGAATGGACCCTTAATCAAAGTGAGTTACACAGCTGGATCAAAAGTGATCGACTTTTGCAAATGCAAAGGTCATATTTGCTCAAAGTAATACAATAGGGACCAAATTAAACTTACCCAAAACTTAATGCATCGCATTTAGATTAGAAACTCACTTTGGGTATTAAAAGTGCATACTTTTTCAAATATTTGGTTAGGGTCGGTAAAGATTTTAGTTACATGTACCTAGAGACATTTCATAATCTAAAGTCAGTAGATTTATTATTTTAATAATTTTCTTATTTATCAATCGAGATGAAAAAAAAAATTAATTGAATTTACAAAACTCTATCTAGCTAACCCTATGATATTGTATAGTTATCTCTATATGAAAAAAAAAATAATAATAATAAATAAATATATATATATATATATAAAAAGGGGAAGGTTGGATTCATGATGGCCACCAGACCTTTTGAAGATTATAATATATAATCTTTCAAAAGACAACTTGCAGGTGGCCTCTAGCATTAGGAGATAATATCTTATTCAATTTTTTTTTTTTTATATATTTTGAGAAGATTTATGTAACAATATTGTTCGTTAGTGATATTTTCGATTTGACATTTGGTTTGCACGATTTTAAAACGAGTCACTAGTATGTTAAGCATGTTTACTTATATATTCAGCATCTTTCTTATGTTTTTATGATGTGAAACTTCTCATAAGTTGTTACAATTTATTTATACATATTTTTGAATAACTTAATAGTATAACTTTATGGGAAAAATATACTATATATTAGTTCGGGCAATAATGATACCAAATTAGGCTCATATTTCAAATTCTTTATAATTTAACCTAATTTTCATATAAAATATTGAAACTTGATTTTCATTATTTTGAGGAGATTAACATAAAGTTTTCAATTTATGATATCATGACTATTATATATATATATATATATATATATATATATATATATATATACATAAACACCTCTTATAATTTTATATAATATTTTATATTAAAATGTATAATATTGTATATTAAATGTTTAAAGATTGTTGTAATAGAAAAAGAAACAAAATATTATATAATGTTATATATCAAGTGTATAATATTTATTACATAGAAAGTTGTTAACTACTGTTGTAAGAAAATAATTGAAAACTTAAAAATCTTGACCACCCAGAAGCAATGCAATGTTGTTGCCTATATTTTATGAGGGATTTTCGCATATAGTAGCTCAAAAATATTTTAATTATATTTCATAGTTATAGTTTAGGTAAATATATTTTGTGATTATAGCTATAATAATGTGTATATTTTGCTATATAATTCGCCCAATATTTGTTTAATTTGCTATATTATTCACAATGTTTGTATAACATTTGTATATTTTGCTATACAATTCACGCACGTTTATATAATTCGCTACACAATTTTTGATGTTTGTATATTTCGCTATACAATTTACAGTATTTGTATATTTGATATAGTTCGTTATAATTCTTCGTAATTATTTTAAACTATAGCTATGTAAGCTAATTAATTAATATTTTTTAACCAACTAATTAAATGTATAACTTTCCTTTATCTGAGTCTTACACATGTATGAAGAAGTTGGCCCAACATCATGTAACGTTTCCTTAAGAATGGGTTAGTGGAAACCCAGGCCCATTATCAGTATTTCAAAGGGAAAATCATCTTTTTTTTGTTTCCCACCTGGTAGAGGGTGTCCACATTGAAGCTCGATTATATTCAGATTCGTATCATGTAGGGCTCATTTAGGGGGAGAAACACTCCCTACCAAGGATTTTTTCATTTCCAAAGCTCGAACTCGAGATATCTAATTAAGAAAGAAGTAACCCCATTCGTTGCACCGCATCCTTTCGTGGTAATAAAAAATTATCTAACAGAATCAACATATGTATTGTATAAATTTGAAATAGCGGGATCTATAAAAATTACTCCTATAATACATAGTGAAAGCTTAGATTTTATCTATTTAGCTTTGTATCTATTTTTTGGAATTGTAAAAATTTATTATGTATCAGTATATCAATTTATTTTGTATTTTTACCTTCTGTATTTCCTTAAAGGCGTGTTCCGTAGGATGGGAAAGTTTTTTTTCATGAAAAACATGTTCTTGAAAAATGTTTTTCAAAAAATAAGTGAGTTTATTTTTGAAAAAATTACAGAAATAAATAACTTATGTTTACATAATTTCATATAATCTCAAATTTTTTAAAAAATTATAAAAATTCTTTAAATGATACAAAACTACAACACCTATTGATACAAATTATAAACTCTCCTTCTCCATGTATCATAGTTAAAATCCCTTGATGCTCATACATTTTCAACATGTATCACCAACTTCGTTGTTTGTATCAAAAAGAAGGGATTTTTGGTAATTTTTAAAAAAAATTGATATTAATTGAAATTAGCTCCAAAAAGTATAAAATTTGCGTAAATTATACTTTTTTTTTACGTGAGAAAGACATGATCAATATATAAGTATTATCTGAAATTTATTTTTCTTATTTCCACTTGAAAATCACTTTTCTCATTTAAAAAAAATATTTTCCTAACTTAAATATTTTCACAAATTTTGATTATCCGAACATATAGAAAAAACACCGTAGAACTCTGTTCAAATTACAAACACGCCCTAAATTGCCATTACTAATTTCCATATGAGGACACTAAAAAGATCTACCCTTTTTTTCTCAATTAACAGAAATACTTTTATTTTTATTTATTTATTTTTTGGAAAAGGCTACATTTATTGTGGTCGGTCATTTAATCTCTGTTCCCATAATTATCGCCTTCATTTTTGGTTTTACAAAGATCAGCAAAATTTGTAGTAGATATGTATATTCGATGTAGGCGTAATTAAAAAATTATGGGTTAATTTGAATTCAATATTTTTTTCTCGAATCATGTATATATTACTACTTATATATAAGGTAGTAAGAAAGTTGCTTCCTGTTGTAGCTTCGTGTTGTAGCTGTCTGCTTGAGCAACTTTCGATTGTCCTGTCTGTTTGAGTTATCTCTTCTTGTTTTTTATTATGTGGGGTCAATAAAAAATATTTACGAATTTTTTAATTTAATATTTTCAAGGCAACTACGTATTGATGTGTTTGCTTCAACTGTTTCTTAATATTTCTTTAGCTACTTCAATTATAATTTTACAATATTTTGAAATATATATAAAAAATCTATCGATGTGATCACATAAATTGAGACTATAAAAAAATTATATTAGCTGCTTGCTTGAGCAGCTTTCAGTGGGCCAATAAAAATTAATTTGTAGGTTTTTTAATTTAATTTTTTCAAGTTAGATGCGTATTGACGTGTTTGCTTCAATACAACAACAACAACAACATACCCAGTTAAATCCCACAAGTGGGGTCTGGAAAGGGTAGGATGTACGCAGACCTTACCGCTTCAATAACTTCATAATATTTCTTTAACTGCTTCAATTATAATTTTACAATATCTTCTAAAATATATAGAAAAATCTATCGATATTACATAAATTGAAATTAAAAAATAATTTATATTAGACCTATGCTAGCACGGACTTTCACCACTAGTATGATAAGAAAATGATTGTCGGGCGTAATAAGCCATATAAAAAAGAAGTTCAATTTTCTAATCCCACCAAAGGTGAGACTTAACGTTAAAATCTCCCCCTCTCTTCGTAAGCAGGCAATAGAAACAGATATGTTGATTGAAATATACGTGCTTATTCACACTTCTGCTTCAGCTGCTTCATTAGCCTCTTATATATATAAAAAAATTACAATTTGACCAATAAAATTAGGCAACATATCACTGTAGTTTGATTTATAGAAAGACAATTTACCTTAATTTTTAAGCTAAATAAACTTAGATCAACATAATATTTTAAAATTAAAATTGATTTATTTAAAAAACTATACTAAAAATCTGCAAAGTCAGTCTTGTGTCTAGTGATTATTGTGAAAACCAATGTCAGATAGGTACAATTGTGCCCTTTGTTTGTCTGGGTCGATTGTGACTATTTTGTTTTAATTTAAGGGAAGAGGGTTAAAATATTTTTAAACTATTTGAAATAAAATAAAAATATCTCTCTCTTAGGTCTTGAGTAAAAAATGCTTTTCAATTAAATTTTTCGCTCAAAAATATTATTTTCTCTAACGAAAATGAAAAAGAATTTGAAATACCCCTAAACAATCAGAAATTATGCAAAAATAGCCGTTGGTTAGATTTTGGTTCAAAAATACCTCTCCCTTCATATTTTACGAAAAAAAATCATTTCATCTCTCTAACAGAAATGGCATCATACATGCTATATGGAGAAAAAGTGTCACATGATCAATCCATTTGGAACCCCATTCAGGGGCTCAAAAGGTTTTACCTCAGATATTATGTTCAAGATTAACCTTTTGATACTAAAAAGGACTGCCATTTCACTTGTAAACTGCTCAAAAAGTCGGTCTTTGAAAGATAACACTGATCCATCCTCACTATAGTCATTGACTTGTCCTTGAATCGATTTCTCGAGTTCAAATAGGATCCAATTCTTCAAGCCTACGAAGTTTGTATAGAAATTGATGTGCTCGTGATAACAATGTAATACAATCAATATAAGTTATCATTTAGATAATTTAGTTAGAACTATAAACAAAGTTTTTTTTTTTTGAGATGGTAAGAATCTACACTGTTCAAAGTCTGACAATATTGATTTGAAGATGGATTGGATTAAATTTTTAACTGAAGAGAGATATTTTAAATAATAATTTTAAAATTTTACCAAAGTGATATTTCTTAGCAGAAAACTGCTCCATTTTTAATCGTTAAGGGGCATCTTTGGACCCTTTTCATTTTTATAAAAAATGAGATATTTTTGAGTCAGAAGTTTATCGGTGAGATATTTTTGAGCAAAAAATATAATAAAAGAGTATTTTTGAGCTAAAATCTAATAAAAATTTTTGCTCTATTTCAAATAGTTAAAGTGTATTTTTAATCATCTACTCTTAAATTAATTTGTTCTAAAAAATTGATCTATTTTTAGAAGCATCTTAAGGTCAAGTTATGCTCTTTTTTTTCATCTCTAACTCCTTAGTGTGTATTCATTTGATTTTTCTATCAAATGAACGAAAAGTGAAAAATGACCAAATTAAGGTGCTCACCGAAGCACAAAATTGAATTTAGTTGAATCCCAATATAAATATTGAATATCAAATTAAAATTTTAAATTAAAAAAGAAGAAAAAGAATTGACTTTATTTAAATTTTTAGGTGAAATTCATCTTCCTTATATTTATTTTGACTTTATATTACTTACTTCGACCGATACAAAGTAGATATATATTATTAGATTTTAGTACTCGCAAGTTCCATGAAAGAATCAATTTCTTACTCATCTAATATTACTGATTATTATTTTAGGAAGTCACAATTTTTCTTTATTTTAATTTTCTGCGATAAAAAAAAAAAATAACTTTTTGAATATTAGCTATCATCAGTTGAGCCATTATCTAAAAAAATATCAACTCTCTATAAAAGTATTCTCTAAATTGCTTAATATACATTTTCTTGTAAAAATAATTTTCACTTGATAAATCAAACACCAGATAAAAATTCAAAATCCTATTTTAAATAAATAAATATGTTATAAAATATAACTCCGGTCATATCAAACACATCCTAATATGTCTTGCAATTGCACAATTGATATTATATATATATAATTGCATACTTAAAAAATTAATTTCATCATCATTATGATTTATAATAAAAGATATAATATATAAATATACTCTTTAATTTGATCTCAATTAATATTTATATTTTTCAAATTTAATATATATAATTAAATATTTAAATTAATTGGGTGAACATACACATCTACATGACAAGACTTCTAGTAGTTTCAATTTGTGGCTGCAAAGTCAAGGTCAAGATATGAGCATTGAGGCAGAGGGTCAAAATGCCCATTGAAATCTATTTCTTAGGGTATGTTTGGTATAAAAAAAATGTTTTTTATGATATTTTTTTAGATTTTCTTTTTTAGAAAATAGGTGAATTTCTTACATATTTTTTACCAATTTATATTGCATGTGATGTAATAATTATTTTCCTAGTCACACATGGAAAAAAAATAGTTAAAACAATTTTTGAAAAATATTTTCCCTTTCCTACCAAATTCACTGTCAATCTTCTTATTTGATTGGAGACCAAGAAATGGCACAATTAGACCAAGAAATGGCACAATTAATGGGGTCAATAGTTTGGTTTAAGCCTTATCTCTTTAATCAAAGGTGGAATTTTTCAGTTTGGATCAAAAAAAAAAAAAGAAGAATTTTCACAATTTGTTTGTTAATTGAAAGGGTTTTTGATGGTGACATTAAAAAAGCTTTTAGAGTATGATCTATTTTTTTCCTAATAAAAGAAAATATAAATTCTTAGAAAGGAGGTTTGATCACTTTTCACTACCCTAGAGACTTGTTTGGTAAAAGAAAATAATTCTGAGATTAATTTATTCCATAGTATGTTGGGATAAATTATGAAATAATTTTTTTCGAGATTGTGGTGTCATTTTCATCTACATTAAGGGTGGGATAAAATTTTGGGATAATTAATCTTATGATAACTTGTTAGTCTCTGACTACGTGATTCAATAGCCTATAATAATAAGGAATAATTAATTTCGTGATCAATTTTAAGATGAATTTATTTCATGCTTGTTTTGGAATTATAGTGTTATAGTTATCCTAGCAAGTTAACTTTTGGGAAAAATTTTGGCACTTCTTTTTGTGGGGGGTTTTAGTCTAGTTTTATAAGCCAATTGATTTATTATGCTTTGGATTTGATAAAATTTGTTGAACACATTGAAAGTTTCATAGTCCAACACTTTATTCAGCCTGTTATTTCAGTATTTTATTTTAACATAATTTCTCTATTTAAAAGTGGAAAAAAAAAGAATATACAAATAATAAAAGGTTTATCAACATGTTAGCCACAACCAACATGAATTATAGTGAAATGATTGAGAGAGATTTTGAGTTTGAATTCTTAAAAATAAAAATAAATTTCATTGAATACGTACACTCTAACAAAAAAATTTTGAAATATAAATATCAAACATTGAACAAAAAAAAATACTGCCCACCAACATATATCATGGTGTTACGTTGTTCTAAGCTGGAAGGACATGGTGTAGACCCTTTTACCAAAAGAATGGTTAAATAAATAACATGTGAAAAGAATATATTCTTTCTTTTACTAAAAAATAAACACTAAACGATAAACTTATAGTTGCTCCTATCAATGCATTACGAAAATAATTAAACTACGTTCCATTGCACAATTTGAGAGACTTATTGCTTGACTAATTAATTAACAAATGTTAGCAATAATATAGAATTATGATTTTCACAAAGGAAAATTAAGATATATTATAATTTTAACATCTCCTTAAATAAAAATGGCTCCATCATTGACCCTAAAATGAAAAGACTCTTAAGAGAAAATCACATTTTTCTTAAATAGATCATATATATGCGCGTATCAATCTGAATTTCAGTAGATCGTGGGTAGTACAATAATAACGGATTGTGGGTAGTACAATAATAACATACCCAGTAAAATATGGAGAGGATAAAATATACGTCGATCTTATCACTATCTCATAGAAATAAAGAGGTTATTTTTGGCCATGCCATAAACACATAAAACACAAGGCATGAAAAAAAATAACAACATAATGTATGACGTGACTAATCCTACTAACCTACTAGCAACTAATCTTCTACCCTAATACGCGATCTTCAGTTCTTTCTATCTAAGGTCATGCCCTCCGTAGCCAACTAACTTTCTATTCCAATACGTGACCTCCAATCATTTTTATCTAAGGTCATATTCTCGATAATGTGTTGCTGCATCATATCCTATCTATTAATAAATATATCTATAACCACCATTAAATTATTTAATGTTAAGTCTGCTAATTGATTATTTTTCAACCAATTTTATTTAACAACTTGCATTTGGCCTTTGACATTATGAAATCAAAGCTTCAAGAATTATCTAGAAGGGAAATTATATTACTACTTCAAAAGTTCTAGGGATCCGCGCCAACGTAGACTAACGCCATACGTGTGCATATTTACTACTAATTTTTTTTTTTTCACATTTGGTCAAAATTGTTCCAAAAAAACTAAACTAATTGTCGAGGAAAACTGACTGGTAAGTAGTAATTTTTTTTAAAAAAAATATCGAGATCCATTTGCGTGAATAATACATATATAGCAATATTTTTCGAAAATATTTTCTTAAAAATTATTTAAAAAGATAAATTTTAAAGATTTAAATTATATTCTAAAATTTTGTTTTAATATGTATATATTATCTCATAAATTAAATTAATCTAATTAATAGCTTCTTGTATTTGGACTGGGAAAATTATGAATTAAAGAACTTAAGCAACAAAATTTCACACCACATTTTTTTAAGGAAGTATGACCCCAAATGTTAGTAACAAGTTATTTCAAGATTATTATAACGAGTTGATTATAAGATACTATTCTCTTTGTTCAATTTTAATTGTCAAAAATATTTTAATTTAATTTTTATTTGTTATTTTTGACAAATTAAGGTAGGATAATTTTTTTCTAATTATACTCTCAATTTATTGTTATTAAATTAATGTTTTGGAAAAGTGGAACTTTCATAAGTAAATATGTATGGTATCCTTATCAATTAACAGAGGTAAAAGGATAAACCTATGATATCAATAATTATTCATTTAATAAATATGTCAAGTCAAAATTTAATAACTAAAAATGAACAGAGGAATAATTTAAATAATTAATGATCAAATTGTTCATTTTTATTGGTAAAATGTATGTGATATTTAAAATAATTTAAACATATCTTTAATGATCTCTTGAATATGATTATTAAAACATAAATAAAAGTGAATTAAAGGTGGGGATTTATTATATTATTAGAGATTTCCTTTTCTTTAATTTCTTTTTGGTTCAGTCACGTTCTTGCTTGGCCCATCTTAATTGGTGCTAAAACGTGTAATGATGCGTGTTGGGGTCCAGGTCAAGGAAAGTTTTCCTTTTGTTATTTGAATAAGTATCTTTCGAAAATAATTTTCTTTCATTTTATCGATTAATATGTATTATATTTTTTAAATTTTAATCATAGAATTACGTTGAATATATTAGTTATTGTTTATGTAAGCAGAGTTCCTTGAAATGGCGAAGAGTTAGAGATTAAATATGATGATATTTATACAATATATCGATAGAAAGATTGTGGTACAATGAATGAAATAAATTTTTTTTACTCTGAATTAATAATAATAATAATAGTAGTATAACACTATCTTATTAATAGAGTTTAAAGAGGTGAAATAAATACTGATATTATTTCTATTTTTTATAAAAATAAAAAAATTATTTTTGATTGTTCACTCAATTTTCTTTTTTTAAAAGAAATAGGAGTATACGAAATATGTGAAAAAAAAAATGAAACAACAAATAATAATTAATATATTTTGAAGAATAAAAATACTATGAGATTAGTTACTAGATGACACTATACTAATAAGGAGAGGAGGGGAGGGGAGGGGGGAAGGGGAGCAAACTAGCTCAAAATTCTGTTAATTACTTATTACTCTCTTCGTCTCAAAATAATTGAATTTGTGAAAGTAATACACACATATTAAGACAAATATTCAAAGACAAAATTTACACCATACTTTTCACTATTGCCCTTTGTAAAATCATAAATACATAGTGTAATTTATATCCTAAAAAATATAAAAGTTCAATAAATAAAAGGGCAAATATGAAAAAAGTTTAAAACACTTACCTTGAACTTTGAACAATTCAAATATTTTGAAGCTTGAAAAAAACCTCAAAAATTCAAGTAATATGAGACGGAGGGAGTATTTCCTTTGTCATAATTTAGTTGTTGGGTGTATTAAAATGAATTTTTAAAAATAATTGTCAATTTAGATAATCAAGAGAGAGTTAATTATCTATTTTCATCTTTGCCCTTGGTATTAATTATTGTAGAATTAAGAGGCACGCATATAGATAAAAGATTCAATTATTTATAAGAAATATACTATTAGTCAAACAATACTTCTAATTAATTTTTAAAGAGTTTTTCAGACTTTATCATGACAATTAAAATAAAATAGAGAGAGTGACATTTTATTCTAATTCTCAACTTCCATGCCTTCTTATCATATTTTCAGTTGAATTTGTCTCATGGCTTATCCAATTATTTCTCTTTCATATAGTTTTTTTTAGGTTTAGGTTACCTCTACTCTTCTAAGTCCTACTACGTCAACCTCTCACATCTTCTTACTAGCATATCAATGCAATTTTTTTTTATATGTATAAATTATTTTAGTTTTATTTTTTTCATTTTGTCTTTTGTGGAAGTCCTTCATTGCTCTCTCGTTGTTCCATAGAACTCTCTCCTAGCTAGTATAAACACAAATTCATTTAAGCATTCTCGTTTCGTCAGTATTTATCTATTGATTATATATATTTTTGATTGACCAATGCTTTACTTTAAATTATTAATTTTACAATTGAGCAAAATGAAAATTTCTTGATAGAAAGATTTTTCTCCTTTATAGGGATGCCAATTTAAATTAATTCTATACAAATAATTATATAAAAAAAAGAAAGAAAGAAGAAGATTGTTTTATATGGAATTGAAAGGGTGCTCAATTGTATATCTCATTAATTATAATTGTTCTATCAGTTATATGGTCTTTAAAAAAAAGTAGGAGATGGATAATAAAAGATAATAAGAGATCAATAACAAATAAAAAATTATATAATTATTTTTGTAATTTAAATTATAATCGGTGATGGAGAATTATTTCCTTGGAACTTTGAATCTTTCTCCAAACAAAATTAGATTTTTTCAATCATAAACATGTAACATGTTGTTTGAATAGGATATACAAATCTCACTTAAAATCTAAGATATTATTTTGAAAAAGAAAAAAAAGAATGTTACATAATTTTTAATCTTAAAGAACACCCACAAAAACTATACATATGAAGACAGAAGATTCAAATATTATTTTATATATTAGAAAGAATGTGCTATAGATTTCTAGTATAACTAATAATTGTATTAAAACAATTTTTTAAATAACAAAATTACTTCTCATAATAGTAAAGAAACATTTATTTTGTTTAATAAAAGTACAAACATATTTAAAATCATATATTGTAAGTACCTTAAGTTAAGATCG